>LNAC01000560.1:268775-502270 GCA_002007465.1 Ailurus styani | reverse complement strand
ATATATATATATATATATATATATATATATATATATATATATATTGCCAGGGAACCATAACCTCACTGCTATTTCTAAACTTTGCCCTTAGGGATATATATATATATATATATATATATATATATATATATATATTTAAATTTCCTTAAGCTACTAGTTTCAAATATTGGGGGAATAATAGCATGATTTACTGGTGCAAACTTTAGATTTGAAATAATGCTGTCAGTGAGCTACAGGTTCAAACAATGCATCAAAGGTCTTGGTTATTCTGTTAAGACAAAGTGAAATATGAAAGAACAGTGTCCATCTTAGAGTGTGATTAATTCATGTTGAGATGCTAAGGTGTATCAGAGGTTTGAGGAGGCACAGCAAAGCAGAAGTAATTGTTGTGATGGAAGCTGGGTGAAAAATGAAGAATATAGCAAATGCATACTGATTTAGTATGAAAATACACTTATTAAAAGATTTTAAACTTTTGGTTCCATTTCCTATGTAGCTTCCTGAAAGCTGTGGTATACTATATATTAGAAACATAGTAAGAATCACATCCCTTTTCCAGAGGTTTCTCCTCTATCTTATAAACTTAGTAGTTTTCCATCTCATAAGAAAAATATTACTTCTTATATTTGAATTGCTCCTTGAGGACTCACTAGATGCCAAACAGTATTTTGCATAATCTTGTATTGCTTTGATCCTATCTTCTTACTTCCTCAGGAAACTTGTTTAAGCAGTTAACTTATTTCATGTTTCTTTAACCTCTCCTTTTCTAATAATCTTCCTATTTAAAAAAAATTTTCTATTTTGACTTTGCTGCTGCTTCTAGTTTCTTCCTGTCTACCTTGCTCTGCTCCAATCTACAACTCACCTCACTGTAACCTGTTGGTGCCTCTAACATTTTGCCCAGAAACTTGTTTTTATTAAAGTTCTACTGGCTCCGTAGATGCCAAATCTCATCTGACTTTGACCTTCTTATAGCATTTGAATTTTTTGACAATTCTATAGAAATTCTCTCTTCTCTTGACAACCCATATTTTGTTTCTCCTATTTCCCCCGTGATAGCTCTTTTTCTGTCTCTTTCTCAGGTTAATTTTCCTCTACCTTTTCCTTATCTAGGAAGAGCAGCAGAAAGATTAGTGTGGAGAAGGGGCAGAAGGAAGCTGAGAGGAGAGAGAGGCAAGAAGAGGGGAAGCCTTGGAGGCTGTGTTTAGGGACATTGGTCTCTCTCCTGAGAGCAGCAGATAATCTTCGAAGGGTTCAAAACATGGGTGTAATGTGACTTGATTTACATTAGGTATAGACAGGCAAGCAGGGAAGTGGGGCGACTATGAGAAAGGATAAGTTTAGGAAAGGAAGAAAGTAGCTGGACTAGGATAGTGGTAGTAAAAATGAAAATAAGTGAGTATACACCCAAAGTATATTTAGGACATAGGTGATGGATTGTATGTGAAAGGTAAGAAAGAGGTAATTTATAGCTTGAAAAACCTGATAGATCACAGGGCCATCTGCTGAGCAAGGAGGGTGTTTGAGGTACATTAATAGGAAGGAAGTTAGTGAAGCTGATGGTTGAAGGGTACCCCATTTGTTCTCCTCATATCCCTCTCTCTTCCATAGCGATGAAACTCAACTGTCATGGTTTCCTAATAGCTTTTCCTTTGTAGAAGCACTATGACCTTTTTGCAGCCCTCATTCTCCTTGACATTGTTGTACATATTTCGCAGGATGAAATATGTGACAGCTCTTTAAATATTGAGAGGACTATTATTTGGAAGAAAGATAGAATGACTTTGTGGCCTTAGAGAGGAGAATGCGAACCTGTAGAAAGACCAATTTTAGCTGAGCATAAATAAAGAATCTTATCATGATTAATTAGGGAGAATGGTAGCAAGGTCCGTGTGATCAGAAATATTTGTGCAATACTCTATCACTGTTGGATGGAGATTATTATAGAAGATTTACACACTGGATGAGGGAGGATCCAGGAAGGCACGACACAGTGATCAGTAGGCTCTGTCCTAACTCTGAGATTCTCTAGTCTGGTGAAATTTCCATGTTCTTCTTCCTTCCATTGTGACAAATACAGGAAGTTATGAATAACTATGGCCTGAAGAATCTCTCCTGAGTGCTGACTACTTATTCATTCAGAATTTTGTCATTTCTTTGAGTGCATGCATGAGAGCACAATTTATTCAGAACAGTCACTCAGCAGTAAGACATCGAGAATGCATTAATGAAGCTACAGTAATTGAGGATTTTACCCAAGTGTAACTCCCGGCCCTCACTCATGCATAATTCTTCTTCAGTACGGATTGTGCCTTTCCTAGCTAGCATAGTGGCTGCCTTGGAAGAGCTGCATGTTTTAATTATGTGAAAAGATGTTTCTTGTTTTGATGATCAAAACAAGGGAATTGTTTGCTTCTGGAAATACAGATGAGTTTTGAATCCAGGATGCCTTGGGAGCTAGGGGGAAAATGCTACTCCCCTCCTAAGGTGTTTTACTAACTATACAGCTACAAATTACCCCAAGGCTGTCTGCATTGTGAGGAAGAAATAATTTCATTTTTAAAACTATTCACATTAAATTATTCACTTTAAAATAACATCCCTGTCAATAAACAAAGTAAGGAAGGCATTCAACATCAAACTGAAACTTTTCATGAAGCAAAATGGTCAAATTCCCACAATCTCTGGAAAGTGGTTAGAGTTTTGTGGATGAGAGTGCATTGCTGCTTCCAACTTTCCATGTTAAAAATAGAGCAGGGAGTGTGAGTTTCTCCGAAGACAGTTTTATTCTTAGTCACTTTGAGATTGTTCAAAGTGTCATGATTGCTACTAATTTTTACTTGCAGATGTATTATAAATTTGTAAAAGCAGGACCCATGGCTGTCATGTTCATCATTGTACCCTGTACATCTGACAAGGTGTCTGGCATGTAGTAGGCACTCAGTAAATCTTTGTGGAAAGAAGAAAGTCTGGCAGAAGAGGGCTGGGATATGATCTCATATCATGACAGCAAGCATAGGGTGGATACCCAAATCTTGTTCATGATGGAAAATGGAAGTCACATTCACAAGTAGGAACAGGTACCAGTCTTGCATGATAGGAAATATTAAGGCCAAGTGTAAAACTCAAATTCCATGACCATAATCTCTGTTTACATCAGTAGCAGTTAACATGGGGGTAGGAGCATGAAACTCCGGACCTTCTCTCTCATTGTTTTAAAGGCTTAATTAGCCCTCTGAGTGAATCAACTGACACAACCATGGAAACTTCAGGAACTGTAGATGCTTGGAGAAATTTTTAAATAAAGTTGACAGTTTAGCTGCTGCCATCATAGAGCTGAATCTTCTCAATGAGAGAAATCTTGCATGAAAATAGGATCAAAAGAAATACATGATGAGTGTCAAAATGACTGGTAAGTCACAATAAAAGGATCACTGGGGGGGAGCAGAGGCCATCTAGCATTCATTGGTGGGCAGTATTTTTACCAGGCTTTAGATATATGATTTGGACTTGCCTCAATGATGAGGAATAGGAAAGCATTTTAGGCAGGAGTTAGATATGGTGACGAAATGCTTAAATCATGCTGAGGGTCCCTGTGACCAAATTTCAAGAAGGCTCACATTAGAATTGCCCTTGAGTACAAATGACTCAGTTTCTGAACAAAGATTTAGCCTCACTGGGGAAGGGCTTGCTGTCTCTAAAAAGTCTGGGATTTTCAGTAGACATGTTTTCCCTTGTTAAGTATAATCCTGAGCTGTGAGTCTAGCTGCTACCAAGTGTATATGATGGGCAGTGTTGGTAACATCAGCTGCTCCTTCACTAACCTTTACCTGTGTTGACTTAATTATCCAAGCATGCCAAAGGTGAGTACTAAGATCATTCCAGTCTTAAAATGAGGAAACAGAGATTCAGAGAGAAAAGGAAAGAGAGGGAATTTGTCCATGATCAGAGAACTAGGGGCACCTACTTAGAAGAGAGTGATAAGAGAACCTACTTAGAAGAGAGTGATAAGAGATTGGAAGAGAGGCTGGATGGAGTTTTTCCTACAGTTCATGGGCGGTTATGGAAAGCATTTCCATCCTTAATGTCATGTGGGAACTAGGGTGCGACCCAATTCTCCTCGTCCTGTCAACACACAAGCAATGGTTGGGCTAATCCCCAGTACTATGAGTTTGCAGCAAACTAGGGATTTCCTCAGCTTCTGTGGTTGTTGGGACCAATCGAAAGCCTCCAGAGCTGACACACTACCTTTCAGTTTTTCTCTCACTGATTTTTTAAGGCATCTTAAAATGAGAGAGATCATCTAGCTGCCACTTAGATCAAATTCTCCATTAATATTCAGCCAGCTTGCTTTACTTCTGTCTGCTAAAAATCCACAGGTGACCAGATTCTAAGGTGACTTCCATTGGAATTTCCCTTCAGTATAAATGATTCAATTTTTGAACAAAAATTTAGGTTAATTGGAGAATGGTTTGCTGTGTGAGGAAAGGAGACTGGCAATTTTCAGTGGACTTGTTTACCCTTAGTAAGCTTAAGGACTATTGCTAATATCATGGGGCAGAAAAAATCCTTATCCTGCTGGTCTGATTTTCGGTAGTCCCTAAGACCTAGCATAGTTCTTGATGCATGGTATTTCTTTATTAAAGATATAAGTAACTATTTCTTTAATAAGAGAGTATAAATTGATTTAATTATTTGTATCTAATTTTAAAATGTCTAACTTGAGAGAAATGTACTTACTGGAACAAGTTTGAGTAAGACAAGGAAGAGATTGTCCTGTTCCTTCCTCACAAGTCTTACTGTCAATTAGGGAAAATGGGGGCAGTCTATCAATTTTCCAGTTTTTTGTTTTTTTACTTTATATTATCTCTTTAGTGTGAGAGACCCAGATGTTCTTTGGACTCTACTTGCTTTTAAAATCAATGTGGTGTCTTTTTGTAACCTCCAGAAAGAGTGGTCCAGTAAGGGAGCAAGTAGATTATTCAAAGTTCTTTAAAAGCATAGGCTTTTAGGAAATTTAAATTCAAAACCCTGTTGCTGTATTTCTGCTGTAATAGAAGGTGAGTGAAGGGCTATTGTGGACCTCAAATTCTTTATCTGTAACACTGAAGATAATAATACCTTCTTTGGGTTCTTAAAATTGATGAAGAAATTGTATAAAGTACCTGGCACATAGTAGGTGCAAAGTAAATCTCATTTTACTTCATTTGTGAAATGAATAGTTTGTACAATTAAACAGTAAGTATAGCTCTGCTAAATTTGGTCTGTGTGGAGGTTCTAGCTCTGTTACTATGACAACCCACTTTTTTTTCTGGAAAGGCATTTTCTCTAGATTGGTAATTTTAAAAATTAAACTGCCCTGTAAAGTTACCAAATACCTGCCAAACACTTGGTGTACTTCATTCCTTTTAACCATTTTCTTAGAGTATTTTTAGTTTATTTTACTGTAAGATAGGAGTTGCTCTTTTTTCCAATAAACATGCTTGGATACAATAAAACGTGCTTTATTCTCTTTTTTAAAAAATAATTATTTTAAAAATATACTAAAAGATACTGAACCATTCTAATGAAGGATTCCTTTTCAGACATCTGAAATCATAGAAGATCAGGACTATTTGTTGTTCTCAAAATTAAGGGTGACAAACACATGGCACAAAATCTGGGATTTCCCACAACTGTGCTGTTGGCACTCTTTCTAATACTCCAATTTTTCCTTCAGAATCCTCTGAACATAGCAGTACAGAAAGCAACTACCCCTAAGTTGGTGTTAATGCCTAAGTTCATGTATATTAACCTTTAATGATTAAGCCATGAGTGAGGTCAGATGCTCATCAAGGTTTCTTGATACTCTTTCTGAAATTATATCATTTGGTATACATTCTTTGCATTAGCAATGGCTTCCCTGCAAGGATCTCTTTGAAATGTTTTTACCCATGGAATTGGTAACACATTGATCCCGTGAGATGAGTTGGAGTTCATTGGCACTGTTTGAATGGGGAAAGACAGGAGCCAGAGATGATATATAAGAGAGAGCAGCTACAGCTACAGGTTTACTGCATGCTGGCTCACCCTTGAACCAAAAGATGAAATCTAGACCTAGTATTTAACTGAAGAAATTAAAGTTGGGCTATCAAATATGTTATTTTGGTGTCTCCCAAACTTAAATCATTTGCTTACTACCTTCATGATTTTTGCCGTATTCATTTATCATCTGAACTATTTTATAATATTTTTCATTATTGTGGTTCAATTTTACTGAAAGTTTATTTAAACACCAAACTTTACATCTCTATTTTGATAAATATCTATTCCACTGAACATCAAAGAATGTGACTATCAGTATAAACACTTCAAAATTTAGACTATGCCATTAAATTCTAGCTAGAAACCATGTCTATTAATAGTTCTAAGAAGCTTAGTTTTCTCTTTGTAGTAAAATGTCTATGTATATTTTTTATTGATCAGATCAGGAAAGTCTCATTTTTGAGAGATCAATACTTCCCCAAAGTCTGGAAGACAAAACTTTTCTCTTAAGAAAATTCTTATTTCTGTTTCCTTTGCAGAAATATGTGTTTTTATGAAGAGAAAACTAACTTCATGTCATTAAGGCTTAAGTAAGAATATATACATTAGAGAAATTTACAGGCAGAAAATGAGACTTTCTTCATGATAAAATCAGAAAAATTAGGGTCCCCCTAAAATTAAAAAAGCAGCAGATATCACCAACAAGTTGGTTCTGTGAGTTTATATCTTATGACTCTAAGACCATATCCATATCCCTATAACTCTATGTATCTATTTAATTAAATAGACATAGAACTGCCCAAAAGATTGATAAACATCTTTCTGTGAGCCAGATATGGAACAGAAATATACAGATACCACTGGAGACTAAAGCCATAAACCTCCTGGACTCCAAGTTGGGCAGGAATATGATTTCATTGAATTGACAGGAACCGAGAAAACCACATGTGGCAAGAGACTAGAGCAGGCCCACTACATTACATGCCATATATTCTTAGAATATTACACAACATTGAAATTATCTACAAATCACACAATACACAGGGAACTCTCAAACATTCTGTGAAAGATAAACACAGAAGAGAATATACTATATGTTTTTTTTTTTTTACTTTAGAAAAATAGGTATTACTAATCCATGTTGTTAGAAGTCAGTATCATAGTTACTCTTGAGGGGAAGTGACTGGAAAGCAGTGTAAGGGGGAATTCTGGGGTGCAGGTAATATTCCATTTATTGCTCTGGGTGCTAGTTGCATGATATGTTCTGTTTTTGAATATTCATCCACTTTTACAGTATTTTCTACATTTTTCTACCTGTGGAATTTAAAAATACACTCTAAATTATTTAGAATACAAAAGTTCACTGAAAATTGTAAAATAAAAATAATTTTACACAGAGATTTATCATACTGTAACTACAGGATATCATAATAAAACCACCTGAGAGAGAAGGATCAGTACCCACCTAGGACCCATTATTAGATGGGTAGTGGGTTTCTAGCACTATAATAGATGTCCAAAAGGCAATGATTGAACATCTTCAAAGTATTGAGGGAAAAATAACTGTCATTTTTAGACATATATATCTAGCTTAGCCACCGTGCAAGATTGGGGGTAAAAAAAAAATCAACAACACTCAGACATTTTCCAATATCTCAAGTTTACCACCTATAGATTTTGGCTGAAAGGATGCACTGGCATAAAAATTGAAGTAAATTCACATTAAACACACATACAAAATAATTAAGATCTATTTGTAATTAAATATTGACTATACTATATAACTTTTTAGATATTAACAAAAAAATGGAACTAATATTTACACCAAAAAAAGGTGGAGGTAGGAAAAGATCAGGAGATAGTTAAAATGCTATGATTCTTGTATTTTTCAAGAAATGTTATAGATAGTGAGTCATTTTAGCTTTTTGTTTAATATGTAGGGAAATACACAATTTAAAGTTCAAGAAATTGATGACCCAGCAGTTTTTTGCCTAGGTGTATACCCTGGGGAAAATTCATGTAGCTTCACAAGAAGACATATGAAATACTTTATTTATGATAGTGAGAAGCTGAAAAGAGTTCATAGTTTCATCAATAGGGGAAAACATAAATAAATTATGTTGTACATATATGATGGAGTACTATAACACACTTAAAAATGAAAGGACCAGATTTAAATATACCAATATTTCTAAAATGTTGAATAAAATAGTTATCAAAGTACATACGGTATAATCACATCTATACAAACATTTTAAATCCACTGAAAAATAGTATATATGTGTGGATGTATATTTTTTAAAAAACTGAGAGACATGGATTAGGTACCTACTTATGATAGAAATTGTTTCTGGAGAGGTGAAGCCAACTGTAATATATTTTTTAAAATAATTAGATGAAACAGGGACACCTGGGTGGCTCAGTTGGTTAAGTGTCTGACTCTTGATTTCAGCCCAAGTTATGATCTCAAGGTTGTGAGAGACCCCTGTGTTGGGCTCTGCTCTGGGCATGGAGCCTGCTTAAGATTCTCTCTCTCCCTCACCCTCTAAAATAAAAAAATAATTATATGAAACAATGTCAAAATATTGATATTTTTAAATTACAGGTGGTAGGTATTTGGCATCATCTTAATCCTTTGCATTTTTCTGTATTTTTCATAATTAAAAGAGTTAAATAACTTTTTACTTGAAAATTGGTGTTATTTAATGCTTCAAAGAAATATCAAAACAATCCTATTGGTAGTGGGAAATTCTGTAACATTGTAGAAAAATGATAGAAGCTTCTAGGAATCAGAGGCTGCTTGGTGAGAGTTGGAACCAATAGGTCACAACCAGAGGGGTCTAATTTTTGACAGATAAATACTTCCCACAACATTTTGGAAGACTATGCTTTTTCGTAGGAAAAATTTTTGTTTCCTTTTTGGAGAACAATAATTTATGGCTTTTCAATTTAAATCTTTTCCCTCAGATATTTTAAAAAATTTTCTTCTACTAATTGCTCTGAATCTTCTTCCTCTTGACTAATTTCTTTTCCCTGCTATGTCAAAAGATAGCCAGTAATCAAGTATTTTGAGTCATTGAAACACAGGGCTGTGAAAATAATGTTTCTAGCAGAGACTAGCAAGCCTATAGAATACAGATCCTCACCATGTACTACTATGAGGTAGGGTGAGGTATGCATTCAAAGTGCTTGTTTTCCTACTCTACTAGAAATGAGGGTATTTCAACAAAAGGATTTTTAAATAGGTTTTAATGAGGTACTTTGATATATATTTGTTTTTATGTGTTACTGGTCTGTGATAGTTACATAATAGAACTACCTTTTTTTAACAAAATATCAATAGTTTATATATCACTTAATTTCATAGATACAGATTTTGGATATAAATCCCGTATCAGATTTTTGCTTCGCAAATATTTTCTATAATTCTGTGGAATGTCTTTTCTCTTTCTTGATGGTGTCTTTAAATAACAGAAGGTTTTTAATTTGATATCTAATTTACTTATGTTTTTCTTTTGTTACCTGAGCTTTGGTGTTAAATCTAAGAAAACATTTCCTAATTTGTTCAAGGAGATTTACTTCTGTTTTTTTGTTTTGTTTTTGTTTTTAATAAGAGTTTTGTAATTAACAGCTTTTACATTTAGGTCTATTTTGAGTTAATTTTTGTGTATGGTGTGAGGTTGATAATAAAAATCATTTTTACATCTGAATATCTAGTTGTCTCAGTATCATTTTTTGAAAAAACTTCCTTGGGCGCCTGGGTGGCTCAGTGGGTTAAAGCCTCTGCCTTCGGCTCAGGTCATGATCTCAGGGTCCTGGGATCGAGGCCCGCATCGGGCTCCCTGCTCAGCGGGGAGCCTGCTTCCTCCTCTCTCTCTGCCTGCCTCTCTGCCTACTTGTGATCTGATGTCTCTCTCTCTCTCTCTCTCTCTCTCTCTCTCTGTCAAATAAATAAATAAAAATCTTAAAAAAAACAAACTTCCTTTCCCTATTAAATTGTCTTGACAAACTTTCTGAAAATCAGNCTCTCTCTCTCTCTCTCTCTCTCTCTGTCAAATAAATAAATAAAAATCTTAAAAAAAAACAAACTTCCTTTCCCTATTAAATTGTCTTGACAAACTTTCTGAAAATCAATTGACCATAAATGAAAGAGTTTATTTATGACCTTTCAATTCTATTCTATTGATTTCTATGTCTCTCCTTACACCAGTGCCACACTGCCTTGATTAATGTAACTTTGTAGTCAGTTTTGAAATCAGGAAATGAGTAATCTACAATTGTGGTCTGATTTTTTTTCAAGATTGTTTGACCTTTCTGGGTCTCTTGCATGCCCATATAAATTTTAGTAACAGCTTATAAGTTTTTTTTTTAATAAGGCAACTAGAATTTTGAAAGAGATTGCATTGAATTTAGGTATCAATTTGGGAAGTATTCTCATCTTAACAGTATTAAGAGAGTTCCAATTCATGAACATTAATGCCTTTCCATTTATTTGGGTCTTCTTTAATTTCTTTCAGTGCTGTTGTGTAGTTTCAGTGTATGAGTCTTACGCTAATTTGGTTTTATTCCTGATTTTAGGGGAAACATATTTGTTCTTTTACCACTAAGTGTGATATTAGCTATGGTATTCAGCAAGTTAGTTCATTCATTCATTTGTTCCTCCCTTCCTCTCTCTATCTCTTTCCACTACATTTATTACATGCTCACATAATGGTTCAGTAGAGCCTACTGAGGTGAAATAGATTGGGGGGTTTCTGACCCAGCTAGTCATTTAGTAATCCAGGCTCTTCCTCTCTTAGTTCTTCGCAGTTCTGACTGCTCAACTTGCAGCTGGGACAACAAGAAGATGTTGCATGGCAGATACTGAAGGGCAGGGCCTGGAAGAGTGATGCATTCTTTCTTCTTTCATGACAGAATTCAATAACATGGCCAGACCTAATTTTAAGCAGGACTAGTACTAATCTGTAGCAGACCGGGAGACCAACCATCCTGGTTCACCCAGAACTGAGGGGTTTTCTGAGATATGGGATTTTTAATGTTAAACCTGGGACACTTTTGGACAAATCTGTACAATTGGTTATATTAGTGGCCCTGTTGGGATTGGAAACCATAGCTGACATAAAGACCATCTATATATAGCAAAATTTTGTCTTGTACCAAAAAGTGAAAAACAGAAAGGGAAACATTCATTCATTCATTCAAAAATAAAGTTAGAGGGAATGCCTGGATGGCTCCATTGGTTAAGCGTCTGCCTCAGGCTCAGGTCGTAATCCCAGGGTCCTGGGATCTAGTCCTGCATTGGGCTCCTTGCTCAGCAGGAAGCCTGCTTCTCCCTCTGAATGATGCTTCCCCTGCTTTTGCTCTCTCTCTCTTTATGACAAATAAATAAAATAAAATCTTTGAAAAAAAATAAAGTTGGAACAAGGCTAAGAACATGGACTTTGGAACAATAATTTTTGTTTGAATCTGGGGTTCAAAGCTTGGTTCTATTTTTTATTTCTATGATCTGATGATTATTTAACTTCTTTATGCTTTAATTTTCTCATCTATAAAGTGGTAGGGTTTTTTTTGGAGGGGGTGTTGTGTGAATCAAGAAAACAAATAATCGAGTTAAGAAATGGGCAGAAGACATGGATAGACATTTTTCCAAAGAAGATATACAGGTGGCTACCAGACACATAAAAAGATTCTCAACATCACTCATTATTAGGAATATACACATCAAAACTACAATGAGATATCAGCTTACACCTATCAGAATGACCAAAATTAACACAGGAAATAACAGATGTTGGTGAGGATATGGAGAAATGGGAACCCTCTTACACTGTTGATGGGAAGGCAAACTGATGTAGCCACTCTGGAAAACAGTATGGAGGTTTCTCAAAAAGTTAAAAATAGAACTACCTCATGATCCATCACATCAATTGCACTATTAGGTATTTACGCAAAGGATACAAAAATACTGATTCGAAGGGACATATGCACTCCATTATTTATAGCAGTATTATCAACAATAGCCAAATTATGGGAAGAACCCAAATATGTCCATCAACTGAATAAAGTAGATGTGCTATATATATGGAATGGAATATTAGCCATAAAAAGGAATGAAATCTTGACATTTGCGATGATGTGAATGGAGCTACAGTATATTATGCTAAGTGAAATAAGTCAGAGAAAGACAAATACCATATGATTTCACTCGTGTGCTATTTCAGAAACAAAGCAGATGGACATAAATTTAAAAAGAGAGATAGGCAAAACTTTAAAGACTCAACTATGGAGAACAAACTGAAGTTTGATGGAAGGGAGGTGGGTAAAGGGATGGGCTAAATGGGTAATGGGTTTTGAGGACACTTCTGATGAGCACTGAGTAATGTATAAAATTGTTGAATCATATTGTACACCTGAAAGTACTATAACACTGTATGTTAACCATAGTGGGATTAAAAATAGAATCTTCAAAACAAAGAAACAAGTGTCCCTCCCATGTGCAAAACACCTTTTTCTCCAAACCAAAAGCCTCAACTCGGATCCCAACAAGGCATCAGGCTCAAGCTTAAAGTTTAGGATCTCATCTAAATCAGATGAGACTAAACTGGGTAAGACTTCACAGAATTTGAAGACCTGCGAACCAAGCACAGAAGTCGTGTGTCTCCCATATATACCCAACATAAAATGGTGAGACAGAGATACGAATGCTATAATAGAAGCTCCCATTAAAAAAGCTGGGGGGGAAATAAATAAATAAGCTGGGGGGTGGAAAGGCACATGGCATTCACTGACTTCTAATTAATTCTGAAGTCTAGTTCAGCACATGTCACTAACTGTTGGGGCAAAAAATGTATATTGATTAGAGACCAGCTGTGGTATTTAGGAGTATTTCTCATTGATTCTCAATTATCTGTGTTCTTGGATCTGACATCTTTTTTATTCCCATTAAAAATGGTTTATGTTCACTATAAGAATTTGGAGATTCAAAAGTCTCTTCTTTGAACTGTTTGTGTCCCTTTCAGTATAATCTCATAATTCTTTTAAAAATTTTGTTGCCATCCTGTGTGTCAGATTATAGGTAAACTTTATGAGATTGAACCACAAATCTCTGAAATCAACCCCTTCCTACTTTTGTCTCAGAGTCTGAATGCTATGGTCCTTGTGTTTTTCTGAGGTTTGATAACTTTGATCTAATTTAAAAAAAAAAAAACTTAAGCTAGAAAAGACTGAGTTATATTTAACTAGGAAGTTTGTATATCTTTCCTTGCCAACTTCCAGCCTTATAAACTTCAAGGAAAATTGTAGTAACAGTTACAGAAAACAAAGAAGTAACCTTTCCTGGCACCTGTGAATGCATTGGACAGGGTTTTCAATCCACTAGACCCACCATGTGATTTCTTCTGACTTCTCACCAGTCAGATTTGTCTCACCAACTTTTGCCAGGTGTCACTGGGTTTCTTTATAAATAAGCGAAATCAAGAGAGAGGATGATTATTCTTTGAATTCTTAATTTTAGATGCTTTTACTCTGTACATAATTAATTTGCTCACTAATAATGTAGTGTATCCTAATAATATCATGAAAGCAACATTTTGATTTTTATTAATCTGCCCAAGACTTCTATTTCTTTCTTTCTTTCTTTCTTTTAATCTTTTGAACCCCTTTTTCCATTTCTCCTACCCTCAGCCCTCTGGAAACCACCAATCTCTTCTCTGAATCTGTTTTTTGTTTATGTAAGATTCCACATATAAGTGATATCATACACTATTTGTCTTTTCCTGTCTGGCTTATTTGACTTAGCATAATGCCTTAGCATAGTACACACACACATACACACACAAAGAGGAGTATTATTCAGTAACAAAAGAGAATGAAATCTTACCATTTGCAACAACCTGTATGGATATGCATATATATATTTCTATATATGCATATATTATGCAAATATATTTATAATATATACTATATATTACACTTACCAAAATACATTTATTTTATATATATGTGTGTGTGTATATATATATATATATATATATATATATATATAACACTTCTTTATCCATTTATTCATCATTGAACACTTAGGTTGTTTCCGTATCTTGGCTGTTATAAATAATGCTGCATTGAATGAGAGTGAGGATGCGTATCTTTTCAAGTTAGTGTTATTGTTTTCTTTGATTAAATACCCAGAAGTAACATTGCTGGATCATCTGATAGTTTTATTCTTAATTTTTTGAGACCCCTCCATACTGTTTTCTAGTATAATGGCTGCACCAATTTGTATACCTACCAACAATGCACAGTAGTTCCCTTTTCTCCATATCCTCACCAACACTTTTTAATTCTTTTCTTTTTAAAGACTTTTTATTTATTTATTTGACAGTGAGAGATCACAAGTAGGCAGAGAGGCAGGCAGAGAGACAGAGAGAGGAGGAAGCAGGCTCCCTGCTGAGCAGAGAGCCGGATGCGGGCCTCGATCCCAGGACCCTGAGATCATGACATGAGCTGAAGGCAGAGGCTTTAACCCACTGAGTCACCCAGGCGCCCAAAACTTTTTAATTCTTGTCTTTTTTTAAATATTATTATTTTTTTTAAGATTTTATTTATTTATCTGACAGAGACCCAGCGAGAGAGGGAACACAAGCAAAGGGAGTGGGCGAGGGAGAAGCAGGCTTCCCACTGAGAATAGAGCCCGACATGGGGCTCAATCCCAGGACTCTGGGATCATGACCCGAGCCGAAGGCAGACACTTAACTACTGAACCACCCAGGCACCCCCCCAAAAATTATTTTCATTCCAGTATAGTTAACACATTGTATTGTATTAATTTCAGGTGTACAGTATATTTATTCAAAAATTCTATACCTTATATAGTGGACTCTTTATCCCCTTCACCTACTTCACACATCCCTCTATCCCTCTGGTAACCATCAGTTTGTTCTTCATAGCTAAGAGTCAGTATTTTGGTTTGTCTCTTTTATTCTGTTTGTTTTGTTTCTTAATTTTCACATGCAAGTTAAATCATATGACTTATTATATTTAGGATTATACTTTCTAGTTCTATCCATGTTGAAAATAGCAAGAATTCATTCTTTTTGTGAATAATATTTTTATGAATGATATTCCATTGTGTATGTGTATATATGCATAATATATATTATATATGTATATAATAAATATTGTATATAATGTATATAATAATATACACATATATATATATACCAACATTTTCTTTATCCATTCATCTATTAGTGGACACTTGGGCTGCTTCCATAATTTGGCTACTGTAAATAATGCTGTAGTAAACACAAGGGTGCACCAGTTTTCTTAGGTAAAATGTCTGTTCAGGTTTTCTGCCTATTTCTTAAACAGGTTGTTTGCTATTCAGTTGTAGGGGTTCTTAATATATTTTGGATATTAGCCCTTTATTAGGTAGATGATTTACAAATATTTTTCTGCCATTCAGTAGGTGGCCTTTTCATTTCAATGATGGTTTTCATTGTTGTGCAGAAGCTTTTCAGTTTGATTTAATCCCACTTGTTTATTTTTTCTTTTGTTGCTTTTGCTTTTGGTGTCAAATTTAAAAAATCATTGCCAAGATGTATGTGAAGAAGCTTACTGCCTATGTTTTCTTCTTGGAGTTTTATGGTTTAAAGTCTTACATTCAAGTCTTTAATCCATTTTGCGTTAATTTTTGTGTTTGGTGTAAGATACTGTTGATTTTCATTTTTTTTTGTATGAGGCTATCTAATTTTCCCAACAACATTAATTGAAGACTGTCCTTTCCCCCATTGTATATTCTTGGCTGCTTTGTTGTAAATTAATTGACCATATATGCTTAGGTTTATTTATGCATTCTCTGTTCTGTTTTATCGATCTATATGTTTGTTCTTTATGCCAGTACCATACTGTTTTTAAATACTATAGGTTTGTAACAGAGTTTGAAATCAGGGTGCATGATGCCTCCAGCTTTCTTCTTTCTCAAAATTGTATTGGGTTTTGGGGGTAGTTTTTGTTTCCAAACAAATTTCAGGCTTATTTCTTCTATTCTATGAAAAAATGTTGTTGGAATTTTTTTTTTTAAGATTTTATTTATTATTTGACACAGAGAGAGAAACTACAAGTAGACAGAGAGGCAGGCAGAGAGACAGGGAGAGGAGGAAGCAGGCTCCCTGCTGAGCAGAGAGCACGCTGCGGGCCTCCATCCCAGGACACTGAGATCATGACCTGAGCCAAAAGCAGAGGCTTTAACCCACTGAGCCACCCAGGCGCCCAATGTTGTTGGAATTTTGATAAGGATTTAAAGAGTTTATAGATTGCTTTGGGTAGTATGGAAATTTTAACAATATTCATTATTCCTATCCACGAACGGGAAATCTTTCCATTTATTTGTATGGTCTTCAGTTTCTTTCAGTAATGTCTTGTAGTTTTCAATATATAAGTCTTCCACATTTTTGGTTAAATTTCCTGGTAGTTGTTTTAAACTTTCTGATGCAATTATAAATGGATTTGTATCTTAATTTTTCTGTCTGAGAGTTACTAATGTATAGAAGTGCAACAGATTTTGGTATTGCTTTTCCATATGCAACTTTACTGAATTCATGTATTAGTTCTAACAGTTTTTAAATGGCGTCTTTAGGTTTTTCTGTATATAATACTTTGTCATCTGCAAATAGTCCTAGTTTTACTTCTTTCTTTCCAATTTAGATGCCTTATATTTTTCTTGCCCAGTTGCATTGGCTAGGACTGCCAATTTTATGTTGAACAAAAGTGGTGAGAGTGGCATCTGTAATTTTCTTTCTTGCATTGTCTTTGCCTCATTTTGTTATCAGGATAATGCTACCCTCATAAAATAAATTTGGAAAAGTTTCCTTTTTTTTCTTTTGAACAGTTTGAAAAAGATTAGTATTAATTCTTTGAATGTGTAGTAGAATTTACCAGTGAAGCTGTCTACTTCTGGCCTTTTGTTTCTTGGGAGATTTTTGATGAACGATTCAGTCTCCTTTCTAATAATTGGTCTGTTCATATTTTTTGTTTCATTATGTTCAGTCGTAGTAGGTTGTATGTTTTTAGGAACTTATCTTTTAGATTGTCCAATTTATTTGTATATGATTGTTATATAGCAATGTTTTATGACCCTTTGTATTGCTATGGTATCATTTGTAACATCTCTTTCATTTCTAATTTTATTTATTTGAGTCCTTTTCATTTTCTTGGGGAGTCTAAGTCTTATCAGTTTTCTTTATTTTTTCAAAGAACCACCTCTTAGTTTTATTAATCTTGACTCTTTGTCTTTTTTTTTTTTTTTTTTTTTTTAAAGATTTTATTTATTCATTTGACACAGAGAGAGAGATCACAAGGAGGCAGAGAGGCAGGCAGAGAGAGAGGAGAGAGGGGGAAGCGGGCTCCCTGCTGAGCAGAGAGCCCGATGTGGGCCTCGATCCCAGGACGCTGAGATCATGACCTGAGCCGAAGGCAGCGGCTTTAACCCACTGAGCCACCCAGGCGCCCGACTCTTTGTCTTTTTAGTCTTTATTTCCTTTATTTCTGCTCTAATCTTAGTTATTTTGTTTCTCCTAAATTTGGGGTTCTTCTTATTTTTCAACTTCATTGAGGTGTAAAATTAGATTGAGATTTTTCTTGATTTTTAAAAGAGATTTTATTGCAAGCGAGCAAGAGAGAGAGACAAGCAGACCCATGCTGAACACAGAGCTGTACATGGGGCTTGTTCCCAGGACTCTGCGATCATGACCTGAGTCGAAATCAAGAGTTGGTCACTTAAACAACTGAGCCACCCAGGCACCCCAAGATTTTTCTTGCTCTTGAGGTAGGCATTTATTGTTATGAACGTCCCTCTTAGAACTGCTTTTGCTGCATCCCACAAAATTTGGCATGCTATATTTCCATTTTGTCTCAAAGTATTTTTTTGATTTCTCTTTTTATTTCTTCTTTTACCTGTTGGTTATTCAGTAGATGTTACTTAATATCCATGTATTTGTGAATTTTCCAGTTTTCCTCCTGTGATTAATTTCTACTTTCATACTATGTGGGTTGTGAAAATGCTTGATGTGATTTCAATCCTCTCAGATTTATTAAGTCTTGTTTCGTGCCCTAACATGTGATCTGTCCTGGAGAATGTTCCATGTGCACTTGAGAAGAATGTGTATTCTGATGCTTTTGAATGGAGTGTTTTATATGTATCTGCTGAGTCCACTGGTCTAATGTGTCCATTAAGGCCAATGTTTGCTTATTGATTTCTCTCTAGATTATCTATCCATTGATGGAAAAGGGATATTAAGATTCCCCATTTTATGTTGCTTCCAATTTCTTGCTTTAGATCCACTAATACTTGCTTTATATATTTAGGTGCTTCTGTGTTGGATGCATAAATTCTTACACATGTTATATCCTTGTACTTGATTCACATTTTATCACTTTGTTATGCCTGTCTTTGTATATTATTATAGTCTTTGTTTTAAAGTATATTTTGTCTGATACAAGTATAGATGCCCCACTTTTTTAAAGGATTTCCATATGTATGGAATATCTTTTCCATCCCTTTCCTTTCAGTTTGTGTGTCCTTACGTCTGAAGTCGTTCCTTTTAGGCACCATATAGATGGTTCTTGTTTTTTATCCTGTGTCTTTTGATTAGAGAATTTAGTGCATTTACACTTAAAGTAATTATTGATAGGTATGTGCTTATTGCCATTTTGTTAATTGTGTGGGGTTCTTTTTTTTTTTTAAGCTGTCTTTACAGTTCCTTTGTTACTTTCTTCTTCTCCTATTGTCTTCTTTTTGTGGTTTGATGACTTTCCTTAGTGATATGCTTATATTCCTTTACCTTTTATGTATTAGTGTTAGTTTTGGTTTGTGGTTACCATAAGGCTTACATATAACAACTTAAAACAGTCTTTTTTAAGTTGATAACAACTTACATTTGATCACATTCTAAAACTCAACATTTTTGCCATCCCATTTTATGCTTTTTTTTAAAGATTTTATTTATTTGAGAAAGAGAGTGGGAGAGAGAGAGAGAGAGCACAAGCTGTGGGGAGAGGCAGAGGAAGAAGCAGACTCCCCCTGTGTAGGGAGTCCAATGTGGGACTCTATCCCAGGACCCTGAGATCATGACCTAAGCTGAAGGCAGACACTTAAAAACTGAGCCACCTAGGGACCCCCCATTTTTTGATGTCATATTTTGCATGTTTTTATTTTATATCGCTTAATCATTATAATCAGTTATTTTTACTACTTTTGTTTTTTATCCTTTATTCTACCTTTATAAGTAATTAATCCACTATCTTTACTATATATTTACCTTTCCAGCAAGATTTGTTCTTTCTTATGTTTTCTTTTCTTTATTTTATTTTTTTAGGTTTTATTTGACAGGGAGAAAGAGTGAGCAAGCACAAGCAGGCAGAGCAGCAGGTAGAGGGTGAGGGAAAACTACTCTCCACTGAGCAGGGAGCCAGACATGGCACCCTGGGATCATGACCTGAGCTGAAGGCAGCTGCTTAACTGACTGACTGAGCCAACCAGACACCCCTCTTTCTTAAGTTTTCTTTTTATTAATTAGCACTCTTTCTTCTCAGCTTAATTTACTCCCTTAAACATTTTTTGTAAGGTAGGTTCTATCCTTTGCTCATTGGGGGATCTCTATATGTCTTCTTCAATTTTGAATAACCTTGTCAGGTAGGGTATTTTTGTTGAAGGGCTTTTTAGGTTTTAATAGTTGTTGTCTCAGGACTTTGTATATATTGTGTCACTTTCTTCTGGTCTGCAAAGTTTCTGCTGACAAAACTGCTGATAGTCTTATGAGGATCACCTTGTGTATAACAAGATGTTTTCTTCTCTTTTTGTTATTAGGATTCTCTCCTTGTCTTTAACTTTTGACATTTCAGTTATAATATGTCTTGGTGTGACTCTCTTTGGGTTCAACTTATTTAACATTTCTAGGTTTCTTGAATCTAGACGTATGTTTGTTTTCCCATGTTAGGGAACTTTTTAACCACTATTTCTTCAAATTAGATTTCTGCCCCTTTCTCTCTGTCTTCTCCTTCTGGGAGCCTATAATGAAAATGTTAGTACATTTAGTGTTCCATACCTCCCTTCACCTGTCTTCACTTTTTGAGGAAAACAAAACAAAACAAATATTTTTCCTACTGTGATTGGGTTAGTTCTACTGGCTTGTCTTTGAATTGACATTCCTTTTTTTTTTTTCTGCATCATCTAGTCTTCTGTTGAAACCTTCTACTGTATTTTTAAGTTATTGTATTCTACAGTTCTGTGAAGCTTCAATATTCACTTCAGTATTCACTTTCAGTATTCTTTTTGAAATCTCCTTAGCCAAATACATAAGTTTATTTATATTTTCTCTTTTTCATGTCAATGTAAGAGATGCCAAACTTTAAATTTTAGTGTAACATAACCTGTTCTCCAGCCTCCAATAACAGTGTCCTCACGTTCCTTCCAGACTTTACTAACAATCTCCTGTGGGCCCTTTTAGCTTCTTCTTGCCACCCATTTCTGAAGTCAGTACCATATATTTTAGGTTTTTGTTATGACAGGACCCACTTTCAGCTATCAATTTTGGTTTTGTTTTGTTTTTTAGTTGTTATGTAACAAAAAACCATAAAACTTTGTGGCTTAAAACAATGATTTATTTTATCTCTAATTTTTACGGAGGTTAGTTGGCCTCAGCCAGGAAATTCTTTAGTCTTATTTGAGATCTCTTAAGTGGTTGTATTCAGATGGCATCTCGGACTGAAATTTTACTGGGATGTTGGGATTGCATCCTCTTTTTCTCTGTATGTAGTCTCAGGGCTTCTCCTCTCCCATAACCTCTCCAAATTATATCTCGACAAGGGCTTTCTAAAAATGTGGCCAGAATTCCTACATGAAGACTCATAGCTCCCCAAAACAAAGGCTGCCAATTCTTTTTTTTTAACTCTTTTTTAAAGATTTTATTTATTTATTTGACACAGAGAGAGAGAGAGAGAGAGAGAGAGAGAGAGAGATCAGATCACAAGTAGGCAGAGAGGCAGGCAGAGAGAGGAGGAAGCAGGCTCCCCGACGAGCAGGGAGCCCGATGAGGGCCTTGATCCCAGGACCCTGAGATCATGACCTGAGCCAAAAGCAGAGGCTTTAACCCACTGAGCCACCCAGGCGCCCAAGGTTGCCAATTCTTATGGCTTAGGCCCAGACTGGCATAAAATAACTCCTGACACATTACATTAGTTAAAGCAAGTCAAAGACCAAGCCACATTCAGTATGGGACTACATAGGTTTGAATACCAAGAAAGAGTTCATTGAGGGTAATCTTTGGAGATTAGCTATAATATATGCTATAATTTAAGTCTCCAGTATGCTGCTCTGATTGCTACAGTTAGAATGAATTGTGGGGGACACCATTGATGTAATATAGATGAGAAATAATTGTGGTTTATTATAGGAGGTGATAGTGATGGAGAAGAATGAATTGTTCAAAGTGGATTTGGAAGGATTTATTGATGTACTGGTTGTGAGGGGTGGAAAAATCAGGAGAAATTAGAGAATCATTTTTAGTTTTTAGGCATATGCAACAGAATAAAAGGAGGCTCCATTTACTGAGTTATGTTAAACTGGAGTAGAAAGAGATTTGGAGAATTTTCAACCAATAATTCTGTTTTTTATTAAGTGTGAGAGACACTTAAGACATATAAATAAAGGGTGTCTGGGTGGCTCAGTGGGTTAAAGCCTCTGCCTTTGGCTCAGGTCATGATCTCAGGGTCTTGGGATCGAGGCCCGCATGGCATCGGGCTCTCAGCTCAGCAGGGAGCCTGCTTCCTCTTCTCTCTCTGCCTACCTCTCAGCCTACTTGTGATCTGATCTCCCTGTGTCAAATAAATAAATAAAATATTTTAAAAAAAGACATATAAATAAAGATTTTACTGCCTAAAGAGGTAAATACACAAATATGTGGGTGAGGAAAGGAACTCAGGTCTAGAAATATGTATTTCATCATTGTCAGCTATATATTGTACTTAAAACCATAAGATTCAAATGAGATTACCTAGGAATAAATACAAGTGAACAACAGAGGGACCAGGTTTGAGTCTAGAAAATTCCAATGTTTAAAGGTCTGAAAGATGAGGAGTCAGCAAAAAGACTGAGAAGAATCTTAAAATGAAGTAAAGTGATAATCAAGAGTGGGAATCACAGGAGCCTGGAAGGGAAATTGTTTCATTGTGGAAAGATGGTTTCACTGACTTAAATTTTGGTAGGTCTGTCAGATGAAGACAAAGATATGTCCATTGGGTGGCTTTAGTGACCAGCTCATATCATTCTAACCAGTTGTTCATTGATACATATTACTGTTATATATTTATTATGTAGTTATTTATCTTTGTCCTCCACTATACTATAAACTCCAGGAGAACAGGGACATTTGTCATTTTGCTTATTGTTATAAAATTGTGCCTTGCATGTAACATGTGCCATTAATTCATTCAATCACTCAACAATCTTAGGAAGTTAATATAATTATTCTCACTTTAAGAAAAGGAAACTTGAAGATTAGAGATGTCAGATTCATACAGGGAATACATTGGATAACCATGTTTCAAATCCAGATATCTAAGTCTGAGGTTTCCTGTTGTTTTCACTAAACTATTCATCATCTACTAAGAATGTTCTGTCACATTGATCATAGGTTTACTGGGCATATTTTACTGGTTAACCATTAGGTATATTCTAAAAAGGCATCATAAGAGTAATTGCTGTTTGATTAAGTATGTGATTGGAATAATAATATCTGTATTTGCTTCTTTGGAAGTTCTTTCTATCTTAAAATGCACTGTTCTTCAAAACAGCATTAATATGCATATTTTCTTACTTTGCATATAATTTACATATTAATAAATTTACTTTGCACTTCAAGTAACAGTGAAAATGTTCACATAAGTAATACATTAAACGATAGAACCAAAACAGTTTTTTAAATACATGCACTGCAAAACAACAGATAATTTAACCTATTACATGTATCTTTTTAAATGTGTGACTTTTTTAATGTTCATATAAATAACATGCAAGACACTTTAGTTAAAATGATCATAGATGTTACTTGAATTACTTGATTTTCTTGACTTCCAATTAATTTATCCTTTGTGGAGACTTAGACACAGGATAGAAAGTAAGGAAAGAAGTTAACTAGAGACTAACAGGAGAAAAGAAATGAAAATGAGGGAAAAGAAAGAAAGAAATATAATGGACAGCAGAGGGCTGAGGTGGAGGAGAAAACAGGGAGGACATTTGAGAGGAAATTAGTAAAAGGCAAGAAGGGTTCTGAGAGTATTTAGGTACCCAAGGGTAGGTAGTATTTGGAATTATGAAAATAGCTTCTAGAATGTAGAGGAGTACCCTTTATTCCCATGTACCTGAGATAGCCAATATGAAGCCAACTGATATACTCATTTTGTATATAGTCTAGGTCTTGGTAGGTGCTGTGCTAGCCACTTTACATGTATTAGGTTAGTGTGTCCTGTATCCTCACTCAAGATCCCTGCAAAGTTATGTAGACATATATAGCTCCCCACATGGAGATGAATAATGATGGTGGTGGTGGTAACTAAAACGTGTTTAATGTGCTTAGTACACATTAAGGACTATGTTCATTATAATTAATACAATGATATTGGTACTGTTAGATATATAAATGAAGAACTGGGTCAAGTAAACTTATTTAAGATCATATAATTAGTGAATTGCAGAATGGGAATCTTAACAGACATGATTCTAAATTCCTGTTCTTATCATCAAGTCATGCGTAATTGGTAGAAATTAACCTATCTGTACCTCTCAGAACCCTACCACTTACATATTTTGTCCAACTTTTGCCCATGTGTGTGCATTGGGTCATGGAATGGATTTGATGGAGGTAAAACATAGTGAGATTGACAGTATACACACCAATAATATGACAGATACTTATTATATCCTTCCACTCGATCATCCCAAAGCTTTAGGAATACTCCTTCTTGTTCTTCTATTGTAAATGCCGGGACTATTTATTTTGATCCTTGTCCTACTATTCACAACCTTTTTGTAAGAACGGTGCTTGAGTTGGTAGGCAGGTAGAACTGCAGAAAACTTCCCTGTCCATGAGAGTGCTCTGAATGGGGGCATTTGCATATGGCCATGTGAAATAAAGTTTGTCTGAGAACAAAAGATGAGCTATTATTTTCCTGCTTGTGGTAGTTGGGAACATCTAGAACTTATCTCTTTGAAGCTACTTGCCCAATAATCAAATTAAGGGTTCTTCCTTCATACCTCAAATCTTGTTCATTGAGAAGATACAGAAAAATAAATGGAATTATTGAGGACTTTGAACCCTTATCCTCATACATGAGCTAGTGACCCCGAACAAGTTACTTTACCTCCAGAAACCTCAGTTTTAACATCTACAAAGTGGAGATAGGACATGCCAAGCAGACTTGTAAAGATATGCAGAGATAATTCATGTTAAGCCTTTAAGATAGTGCTGTGTTTAAACTAGAAACTCAGTAAGTGTAAGACATCCTTATAACCGCAAGGTTGGACTTTTTTTATCTTGGTAGTTCTTTCCAACACCATAATACTTTGTCTGAGAGTCTAGTAAGATGAATAGGGGAAGGAAGGAATGAAATGATATAGCCGTGCCCTGCTGGAGGCAGTGTAAATTTGTATAACCATTTAAGTGAAAAGAGCCATAAAAATGTCTAAGCCCCAGTGACCCAGGAATATCTTTTCTGGAAATTCATCTTTAGGGTATAATTTAACATAAGAAGAAAGCTATATTGGGGCGCCTGGGTGGCTCAGTGGGTTAAAGCCTCTGGCTTTGTCTCAGGTCATTGTCTCAGGGTCCTGGGATGAGGCCCACATCTGGTTCTCTGCTCAGCAGGGAGCCTGCTTCCTCCTCTCTCTCTGTCTGCCTCTCTGCCTACTTGTAATCTCTTTCTCTGTGAAATAAATAAATAAAATCTTTAAAAAAATAAATAAAATGTACTTATTCATAAAATAAATATTTGTGGGATGCCTACTATTTACTTGGTATTGTTCTAGATAAAACAAATACCACAGTGAACAAACAGGAAAAAGAAATTGACAACTTATACCTGGTATTGTCAGAGTACTTTGTAAAAAATTTGTCAAAGTCTTATTATGTCCAGATATTATATTTTTTGATTAAGAGTTTTAAAATTATATAGTTTTGGAAGCAAATAGAGAAACTTGGAAAGTAATACAATATTTATCCATGCACGTAGGACACAGAGCTGACAGATGTTTATATTTTTTATTTTCTTCCTAATCCCCCTTCTAGGAAATAAAACAGGAATAGCAGAAGGGATGAATGCCTTCATCTCTCTTACCTTTCTTACCCAAAGTTAATCCTAATCTTAATGTAGTTATGTTATCATGCCCATCCATGTTTTAATTTTTTATATACACGTATGACCATAAACAGTATATGATAATATTTTGTGAGTTTTTAAAATTTACATATATGGTATCATATGGTGTTTTTCCTTATAGGACCATTTGTATTCACTCATTTTTATGGCTACATAGTATTGAAATGAATGACCAAACAGCTTGCATAAAAGTTAAATTACTGGGTTGTGAATATGGGCATCTTCAACTTCGAAGTGTGTTGCTTTCCCAAGTCTAAACAACAAGATATGTTTCCCTGCATCCTCACAAAACTTGAACATATTTTGCCTGTCTATAGCAGGAATCCTTTTTGTTTTAATTATTTAATCTTTCTGGGGCTTGGGAAAAAGTAGATAAAGACAAGGTCAACCCTTGAGCCCAATACGAGTCATTGGTGAAGGAGCCTTTTTTCTAGGCAGACAGAAGTCCTAATCCTGTGAACTACTAACAAATAGTAGAGAGCACTTTGAGTGAGGCTTATTTATGACAGTAAATACAGTGGAGGCTCATGCCATGGTAATTTGAGATGTGTGGGTACCCTAATATGTACTTAATAAGATTATAGGTATTAAATGAAATGTCAGATATCTGATTCATAAAATCAGCTTAGTTAATGTCATTTCCTTTTCTTTTCCAATTAGCAAAAGTTCTCAGGGTAATATACTAAACACCTTTCTTTTTGCCCACGTGTGCAAATGTTTAGCTCAGTGGCCCCCAGTTTTAGCATGTATCATAATTCCCTGAAGGTTTTGTTAAGGCACAAGCTGCTAATTCAGTTTTTCGATTCAGTAGATCTGGTGTGGGACCTAAAACTTTCTACTTCTTATATGTACTCACGGGATGTGATGTGATTTTATTCTTTCTGCTGGTCTGGGAACGATACTTTGCAAACCACCGTTCCGTTTGTATCCACCAGAACGTTACGTCACTGCATGGGTGTTGGAGGATGAATGTTGTCAGGGTTACACCAATCATTGCACTGATCAATTCACTGATGTTCCTCTCTATTTCATATTGGGGCTCCCTGGAATGTACCTATGCTTTATTTAGGTGACGATTCCTGCAGCAGTGGGACAGTGTTCTACCTTCCTTCTTCACTCAGCACATTTGTCTGATGATTCATGAAATCACAAAAGGATTGAACTTTTTTGCTTCTTTCTGCCTGTCTGACTCTGATTACAAATGAGCTAAAATAAGCAGGTTGAGATTTAGGGCAGTTTTCACTGGTAGGGAACTGTTTGGCACCAGGAGCCATCTAGAGGAATGGGTAGGGGTTGCAAGGTTCTCATTTTAATCTAATGTCATCCATCTTGCTCTCCTTTGCACCATCTTACCTTCTCATCTACATCTTCAAACAGATATTCCATGCTCTTTCTTTGAACCCTTGTCTAGAACCATTCTTCACTTAAATTCAGGAACTACGCATCTATGCAAACGGGAAGCAAGATGAAATTCTGTCCACTTGAACAGGTGTAAATTGTAGAGCATTTCTTTCCACGCTTTTTATTTAAAAAAGTTTTTATTCATAAAAGTAGAATTGGAATGTATTTTCATATATGTAGGAAATATATTCATAACCATATACTTTCTAGGAAGTGTATTTCTTATGAACACTGACATAAGTTTTTCATTTGGGAGCTCTGTATTCCAGAGCTCCCAAATATAATATTACAGATTTTTCAAATATAGTATTACAGATTTTTAACAACAAATATAAAATCATGGTATTAGATATCAGAAATAGAAGATATAAAAGACCTTTTACATTGCAAAAATCACTATATAAAGATGAGGGTGGAGTTTTTTTTATACCTTACCCATAATATCCTTGTGGACCAAGGCTGTTTTCTTTATATTTTCCCAGTTCTATAGATATATAGTTGAAATACAACATTGTATTATTTTAAGGTGTACAAGGTGATTTGATATATGTATATATTCCAAAATGGTCACCTCAAAAATTTAAGCATCCATCACCTTACAGTTACAATCGTTTTTCCTTATGATGAGAACTTTTAACATCTAATCTCTTAGTAACTTTCAAGTACACGGTACATACAATATTACTAACTGTAGTCATCATGTTGTATATTATATCCTCAGGCACTTAATAATTAGAATTTTGTACCCCATGCCCTTCATCCATTTTCTCTACCCCCAACCCCTCCTTCTCCTGGCAACCACCAATGTGTTCACTGTCTATGAGTTTGGTATTTTTAGAATCCATTTATAAGTGAAATCAAGCAGTGTTTGTCTGATTTATTTCTGTTAGCACAGTCTTTTTAAGGTCTACCCATGTGACAAATGGCATGATTTCCTTTTTTTAATGGCCGAATAATATTCCCGTGTGTGTGTGTATTCTGCAACTTAATCTGTTCAACCGCTGATGGACACTTAGGTTTTTTCCATCTCTTGGCTATTCTAAATACTGCTTCAGGAGGGCACCTGCATGGTTCAGTTGGTTAAGGGTCTGCCTTTGGCTTGGGTCATGATCCTGGGGTCCTGGGATGGAGCCCTGCATTGGGCTTTCCACTCAGCAGCAGGTCTGCTTCTCCCCTTCCTCTCCCTCTGTGATCTCTCGCTCTCACTCAAAGAAATAAATAATAAAAAATCTTTAAAATAAATAAATTAATTAATTAAATAGTGCTTCAAAGAATATGGGGGTACAGATGTCTCTTTGAGATAGTAATTTTGTTTCCTTTGGTTATATACACAGAAATGGGATTGCTGAATCATATGGTACTTCTACTTTTAATTTTTTTGTGAAAATTCCATACTGTTTCCATAGTGGCTGCATCAATTTACATTCCCAACAAGAAGTCACAAGTATTCTCTTTTCTTCACATTCTTGCCAAGAATTGTTAAACATCTTGTTTTTTTGATAGTAGCCATTCTAACAGATGTGAGGTGATACCTCATTGTATTTTCAATTTGCATTGTGTCTTTTTTTTTTTTAATGACCTCAACTAATGATAATCTCTGGTATAGAGCAGGGTTAAAGAAATGAATGAAAAATAAAAAGGAATGTTAGAGAGTACAATGAAAAGAGAGGGGCTTTGAAGTCTATCAGATGTTGTTTTAAATTCTGATTTTACTGTGTGGATACTCTTAGGCAACTTTCTTAATCTTTCTGAACCCTAGCTTTCTGGTTTATTAAACAAAGGCTGGATCCTATTCCCTGTCTGAAATCATCATGTGAAATTTAAATGAACCATACTGACTGGTACATTGGTATTCAAATAATACTGGTCCCTTCCATTTGAGCACTACTAGTTTCTTAACAACAACAATAACAACAAATACAGTATTGAAATTATTGCTAAATCTATGGCCAATATGGACTATATCTTCAGACTCCTTTGTACAATTATTAGTTACCAATTCTCTTGCAGCACTCTTGTAAGAAATCATCCGCATTTTATGGAGATAATGAGGAAAGTGAGCTTAAAGATACTATGAATATGTGCCTAAGGACAAGTCAGAGAAACATAAACCAAAGAGCTGAATCGCCAAGTTCAGAATTCCTAGTTGCGTGTCTTCTTTCTTCTCAGGCTTTGCAGCCAAACTATAATTCTTGATTCTATTTTAGCAGCAAATTTGGTTTGGGGACCTAGAGAAGTTTAAGCCATTTAAGTTTTGTTATTCAGTTTCATATTTTTCCAGTGAAAATGGGAGAAGAGATAACCAGACAACAATATAGATCACTTTTTGCTATGACTTGTATGATCACCTTATTATTATTATATCTGTATTCATTAATTAGATAGCATTAAAAATGTATTTGATGTAATAGCATTTGAAATAGATGGCAGCTTCCCCAACAAGCTTTGGTGCTGAAAAACTGTAATTACCAGGACAAATCATTACATATCAATAACAACAATTGCTGAACTCCCAGGTGTGGATTATTGTGGTAAGCACTTTATATGCACTATATAAATTGGCCCCCTAGTGTATATATCCCTCTGAAGAAAATGTTATGATTCTCTCCATTTTCTACATGAGAAACTCCTAAAGCCTTAGAATAAGTTACCTAAACTCATGCTCAGTAAGATTAAAAGCCAAACTCAGAAAGATTAAAGTATGATCTCATTACCTTCAGAGCTGAAGCTCTAAACACTAACCTTATAGATTATTTATTGAGTGTCATGTATGTTAGGCCCTGAGGAGAGAGGAATTACTAAAACAAAAACGATCCTTGCCCTCTGGGAATTGAAATCTGCTTCTAAATATAGAATAAATAGCCCAGAGTGAATATAAAACAAAATTTCCTACATAATGTCTATGGAGCTACGGGTATCTTTGGAGTTGTTGTTCTTAAAAGGGAAAAACAATCTAAACTCTAATAAGTTTAGGGAACTCTGCATGCTGTTTTCCTGTCTTCAAGACGCACATTACATATTAGTGTATTAAAGTCAATGAAAAGTCCTGCTATTTAAAATATTAGCATTTTTTAAGCTTATTTGATGACAACCCCTCCCCCCAGGTTATTTCTCTTACTATCCTTCAGGACACCAGTATTCTATGGAACAAACTTTAGAAAATGGCTGAGCTAGACAAATTCTTTAATATTTAATCCCTTTGTTGTCTTCTGAAAGAAAAATATAACCTTTGGCATTCATGTTTTGTGAGCACTCCAGACTATATGTTGTACATTAGAGAAACTCACCTATAAATTTATAGTGTCTGTTTATTAGTCAAAAAAAAAAGCTGGTGATGCACCTCACGATCTGCAAGGTTCCATGCTCATTCCTAACACCCGCTTCTGTTCCCTTCTTAACTGTCTTTCTTAAAAGTACAGCTGTCTCCATTCACAGCCCTTTCTGTCTTTTTATTCCCCCCCACAATGTGCTCATTTCTGCCTTACACCTGCTGTGTCCAGCTGTGTGGTGGGGGTTAAAAAAGAAACTGTGGAGGTTTACAAAGGAAATTTTAAAGAGTTGATAGCATTGAGAACAAGAATAGGAGAGTGATGGGGTGTTTACCTTGAAGGTTGTCTGTAAGCCAACAGGAGAAAAGGTGCAAGTCGACCTAGGTGAGAAAAGATCCATCTTAGAGGTGGAAGTTGGAAGGGTAGGCTGTCGTGGGCGTTAACCTTTTGATTCTTTAGCTCTGTGGAGTTCTCAGAATAAATTTGGAGTTCAAATATTTAGTTTGAATGAGTTGTTTTCCTTATCACAGCTGATCAAGAATTATCTGTTCATCTGTTATTTTCAAAGTAAAAACTGCCTTTTCAAATGGGTATTTATATTAAAGGTATTTCTATTGTCCTTTAAAAAAGCCTCTCTAAAATTTTAATTTTAGAAGCCTGGGGCACTTGGATGGCTCAGTTGGTTAAGCTTCTGCCTTTGGCTCAGGTTACGATCCTGGGGTCCTTGGATCAAGCCCCGCATAGGGCTCCCTCCTCAGCGGAGAATCTGCTTCTCCCTCTTCTCCTCACTTGTGCTCTCTCTTGCTATCTCTTTCTCTCTCCCCAATAAATAAATAAAATCTTTAAAAAATAAATAAATTCGAGAAATCTCTAATGCTGCTCCTTTCCAGAGAACTGTACTAATTTTTTTTTCTTCAAAAAGATGAGCTCCTCAGCCTGTGTGTATTTGATTTCATAACAAATACTACAATGCTAAATGAGCACATGGTAGGGGCTAAAATAAATATTTGCCCCTTTCCCTTTATACCCTATTTGATAAATAGGTGTATAATTCTGTGCATGTTGACCTTGAGAAGTCCACAGCCACTTAGGAGTCCAGAAAAGCCATTGACTTTAGGAAGGACCAGAACTTTGTTCTACATGAAAAACAATTACGTTTATTGTCTTTACGATGAACTGTAACTCAGGAGCTCACAAGCATTTGCTGCTTCTGGACTTAAATCAACCTTCTGTTATCCTACTTTGATATCATAATAACCCACTAAGGTAAGAATAATTAGTCTTTTAAATATGAGAAAAGTGAGTCTCAAAGATGCTAAATGACCCCCAGGAGGCATTGCTGTCCCTGTGCAAACCCAGTGTGGTCTGAGTCCCTGTCCTTTAGGATATGTGTGTGAAATCCTTAGAGCAGTGCCTGGCATGTGGTAAGGATGAGATAAATGCTGGTTTCTATTCCATTTTATTCTATTTATCATCCTGTGAGCAGTAAATAAACATTCCGCTGAAGTAAAGCTCACACACTGAACTGTGGGCTTTCAGCTCCCTCTTCCCACTGATACGAATTCATTAGCTCAGTGAGCTCAGGAGCTGCAAGTAGCTGAAAGAGAAGGGGTGGAGGCAGGGGGCACTCAGTGGCACAGAGGAAATATTGATCACAAATTCTTTTTCTTTTTCTTTTCACTTTAGATTGACTAAATAGAGAAGCTGTTCAGTTACTTTCTCTGGGAGTGTGGGGCTCAATGAGAGCAAATTTATCAAATTCTCCCGGAGTTCATTTTGAAAAGTATGACTTTTGCTCATTAAAAAGCACAGCCCAACATTCCAATTAAGCAAAACGTATGCCTTAAATTCATTTGCTTCATCTTTAGGTGATACACCCTGGCACACACGAGGCTTTGGGATACAGACAGTGAAAGCTGGTAGAAGTTGCTTAGCAGAATTGCTATTAGCAGTTTAATCACTTGTGGTAAATGCCGTGGATATAATCCAAAAGTGGTGGAAATTGCTTTCTGGAGTGCTGGACTTCAGCGGTTTTGTAAGCTTAAGACATTTCCTCTCAGCAGAGTATTTGGGTTTAAATCTTAGCTCTATAAATAACATAACTGAATAATACAGTCAAGTACAGTGATTCATAAGTAGAATCTGACAGTATATGTCTCGGATCCCATCATATATGATTGATTCTTATTTATATTGGTTCTTAGGCCTAAGAATTGTTGCATTATCCAGTGGTTGAATGAAAGAATTATTTAAATCCATTATGTTTGTTCTGCCTCTTTTGCAAGAATCCTGGGCCACGGTTTTCGCTACCCTTAGAGGTATCTCTGTTTCATGTTATAGTCAAGTTCATAACCACTTGGAAGAACAGGAAAGGCTACTCCTTGACTTGTAGAAGAACCAGGGTTTTGTCAGTCCTACTTTAAAAGCATGTCTTCGTATTACCTGTGAAGTGAAGTTTAACCTAAAAGACAAAAAAAATTAGCCACTTCGGAATCTAAATCAACCTTACAGAGCCTGAATGCCTTGGGTGGTTCAGCATTTTGTATTACACAGGTGCTGACCAGGAGTTCAAATTTCTGACACAAACTCATCTGATTGGACTTTTTCCCCTGAGTTGTCCCTGGAGCTCTTGCTTTAAGTAAAGTTTCTAATTGTGAGCTTAAAACAGACCAAAAAAAAAAAAAAAAAAGTCCTCTTTGTGCATGGGGTAGGGTAGGGATGGCAAACACGGCAAAGGTTACCATTCTGTGTCCAGAGCAGACACTGTTCAATCACAACACTTCTTTCCAGCAATTCTTGGAAATTGTAACAGTACCTGGCATTCAAAAAGTGCTTAATTAATTGTTGAATGAGCTTGTGCTCTGTTTCCTGAGCCTAACTGCAAGCTCTCTGAGAGCAAGCCCTCACTGGGTGTGCTTTATGAGGCGCAGTGCGTCCAATGAAACTGCTCTCAGAAGTTAAACTGGTTTTTCCCTTGGAGCAAACTTAATTGCATATGCTTGTTTGTCCTCCATTTAGATATGGGGGTGTGCGGATTATTAAAGGTGGTAAAGACAGCCAGAAATACAGAATATAGACGTTTATTAGGCAGTGTTGACTTAATAGAGCAGTAAACTGTCAAAGACCCAATGCAGGGGCACAGAGAAGATGATTTTTTACTCTTCATATTCCTTTAATTCATCACTGTAAAGCAAAGAGAATACAGGCTTTGAAGTCAGGCTTTAAATTCATGATTTTTTTTAACTGTGTGGTCTTGAACGAGATTTTAAATTGTTACATATACTCCCTTTCCTAGGGTGCCAAGACATAAAGTAGACATGGTAATTATCTCAGTACATTTTTTTAAGAAAAATCAAATTATGTAACACAGGTAACACATTCCTGCCTAATATTCACTATTCAGTGAAGACCTTGGAGGAGGACTGAGTAGATAAGCAGAAGCTATTTGAAATACACAGCATCGAAGTAACGTAAACTAGACATACACCTATGCCCCAAACATGTCTCATCTTTGTCTTGCCCTTTTTAAATGATCTAAACTGCATTTATGTCTCCTTGTTCTGTCAGTCTCTATAGAGTTAAAAGCAAATATAGACATCTGTGTTGCTTTGGTATTCAGAAACCTCAGAATTCTGCATCTGTGCAACTCTTGGAAATGGATTCTCAAAGAAAGAACAGTTTGCCTAACAGCTGTATAGCCCCATTGCCCCTTTTTGGTTCTTTAAAGTACAGTATGAAGTACTTCCTTTCTCACTATTGGGGGGGGGCAGTAAAGGGAGGAGGAGGAGGTGGAGAAAGGGCAAAACTGCTTCCTTTGATTAATGGTATGAATTTCGACAGCTCAAGGGCTCTTAAATTTTTCATTTTTTTGAGATTGGGGAAAGCTGAAAGTTTTATTCATAACTGTATTGCTATTTCTTGCAAATTGTCTTGTATTTCATTAAGAGAGGTAATTTTTGATGTGAAACCAGGCTAAATATTGTCTTGCAAATGGAAAAGCAAAGGTGTTCTAAGGGAAAGTTCACTTGGTTTTCTCCAGGAATCTTGATATAAGCTAATTAATATGTTTGCTTATTACCAAGTCTCTCTCATTTTTACACTTCTACAGGCTTCAGTTAGAGTAGTCCTGCATTTGAATCATACCATTCATTCTGGCCCAGCATAATGCTACAAGTATGAAGGGTGAAGATGAGTCCTTTGCGTATTGGGGTCATTTGGGACTAGTGTGGGAAGGCTTTTGTTTTGCCTGATTTCACAAGGTGATGAGAGTTCACTTCTCAGCTGGAAGATAAAGTTGGATAAATTAACCAAACACTATTTTTCACTCTTTCCCTCACTTCCAGACCAGTTTCCTTTTAGATTAGCTTCTTCCTGTTTGTTTGAGTTCCACCACTTGCCAAAGAGAAAGTAGATGAGACCTGCTGTTACAATTTCATGGAAGCAGGGTGGGCGTGCTACACACTAGAGAAGGTAAGGAGCCCCTGCGTTTTCACTCCACGAAGGAGACATGATTTATCTAATAACAGGGTTGTTCACTTGCACTCCTGCTTGCTTCTTCAGAACAGGTAGAGAAAGGTGCTATTCATGGAGTGAAGCAGTGATTAAGAGCTCTGTAGAGTCCCCTGGGTTTGAATTCAGCTTCTGCCACATCCCAGTCATGTGACCTTGGATTTTCCCTCTCTGAGCCCCAGTGCCCTCATCTGTAAAGTTGAGATGAGCAGGAGGAATATACAGATATATATATGTATATGTAATCACAAAGTATACCCAATGCATAGTAAGTACTCAATACATGGTAGGAATCAGTGTTTGATACTTGCACATGATACATAATGTCATGGTTTTTACTGATATTTCCTGTGAGATTAGCAGTTACCCAGCTTCGCTCAAAGGTTCTTTAATGCAGCAGTAATGACTTAGCCTCAAATCCCTTCTTTGAACTTAAAAAGAACCATATCATCTGATTATTTTCTTTGAATTCCAGTATAGTTAACATATACTGTTATATTAGCTGGAGCTATATAGTATAGTGATTCAACACTTCTATACAACACCCAGTGCTCATCAGAAGTACACTCCTTAATCCCTGTCACCCGTTTCACCTATCTCCTCACTCACTTCCACTCTGGTAACCATCAGTTTGTTCTCTATAGGTGAGAGTCTGTTTCTTGGTTTTCCTCTCTCTCTTATTTTCCTTTGCTTGTTTGTTTTGCTTCTTAAATTCCACATATGTGTGAAATCGTATGATCTTTGTCTTTCTCTGACTGACTTCTGTCACTTAGCATCATACTCTCTAGCTCCAACCATGTTGTAGCAAATGGCAAGATTTCATTCTTTTTTATGGCTGAATAATATTCTGTTGTGTATATATAACATGTCTTCTTTACCCATTTATCTCTTGATGGCCTCTTGAGCTGGTTCCATAATTTGGCTATTGTCAATAATATTGCTATAAACATAGGGGTCCATGTGTCCCTCTGGATTAGTGTTTTTGTGTTTTATGGATAAATATCCAGTAGTGCGACTGCTAGATTGTAGGGTAGTTCAATTTTTAACTTTTTGAGGAAATTCTGTACTGTTTTCCACAGTGGCTGCACCAGTTTCCATTCCCACCAACAGTGCATGAGGGTTCCTTTTTCTCCACATCCTCACCAACACTTGCATGTTTCTGATTCTTGTGTTTCTGATTTTTATAATTCTGACAGGTGTGAGGTGATATCTTGTTGTAGTTTTGGTTTGCATTTCACTGGTCATGAGTGATGGTGAACATATTTCCTTGTATCTCTTGACCATCTGTATGTCTTCCTTGGAGAAATGTCTGTTTGTGTCTTGTGCCCGTTTTAAATAGGATTATTTTGGTGGGGGGGGAGTGTTGAGTTGAATAAATTCTTTCTATATTTTGGATACTAACCCTTTATCAGATATGTCACTTGCAAATATCTCCTCCCATTCAGTACGTTGTTTTTTTAGTTTTGTTGATTGTTTTCTTTGTTGTGCAGAGGCTTTTTTATTTTGATGTAGTCCCAATAGTTTATTTTTGCTTTTTTCCCCCTTGTCTCAGGAGACATATCTAGAAAAATGTTACTATAGCCAATGTGAGAGACATTCTTGCCTGTGTTCTGTTCTAGGATTTTTATGGTTTTAGGTCTCACATTTAGGCCCTTAATCCATTTTGAGTTTATTTTTGTGTATAGTGTGTGTTTGTGGTCCAGTTTTCCCAACATCATTTGTTGAAGAGACTGTCTTTTTCCCATTGGATATTCTTTCCTGCTTTGTCAAAGATTAATTGACCATATAGTTATAGGTTTATTTCTGGATTTTCTATTCTGTTCTAGTCATCTATGTATCTATTTTTGTGCTTGTGAACTGTTTTGTTTACTACAGCTTTGTAATATAACTTGAAACCTAGAATTATGAGTCCTCCAGCTTTGCTTGTCTTTTTCAAAATTGCTTTGCCTATTCAGGGTCTTTCAGGTTCTGTACATTCTGATTCTGAATGTAGACCTGAGTTAGGATATTTTTTTCTATTTATTTGTAAACATATCTTAAAATGTACTATAAAATGTGATCATATTTGCCATACATAATAGATATACAGTACCTTATATACCTTTTGATTTAAGTAGCACTTATTGAGGGCATTTTTGTACCAAGTGCACTGCATGTGATGCCTCTCATTTCCAACAGCCCTTCTGAAAGGAAAGATTGTTATTAATTGTGAGACTGGCGAGTAAACTAAAGTTCAGACAGGTTAAATAATGACCCAGGTCAACTAAATTTAAGTAGTTAAAACCTAGAGTAATGTATGGGCCTGTTTAAATGCTAAACTCATGGTCTTTCCACTATGCCATGCTGCCTCTCTATATCTCAGAATAATGTGAAAGTGACTTTACAATTCATGATTGTTTCCATCAGCATAGACAGAGTTATCCCAAATTGTAATGGTATATAACAATGAAATATACTTTCCATTTATGTTTATATTCCCTTTATGGGTTAGAGGCTAAAGGAACCACCCCAATGTTATGATGTGAAGGTCTTAAAGTAGACAGAAAAATAGTGAAGATGAGACAATATGAGTCCTAAAGCTTCTGGTCAGAAATGGCCTATGTCACTTCTGCTCACAGTCTGTTGACCAAAACAGATCTCATAGCCAAGGTCAATGTGAATGGGGTGGGGAGGTATATTCCTCAAAGGGAGGGCAGCAACTATTTGGGAATACTAATAAATCTAACATACTATTATGTGGTTTATTTTTCTTGTCTGATTTAATTTTATTCAGTTTTATATAAAAATGTGTTTGCACTCCCTGAATCACACACTACGGTGATGGTTAGGAGACATTCTGAGGAAGACTCAATAGAATAGTCACTCTGCTAGAGACTCACTGTTAATTTGGCATATCTAAATCTAATACACGAGATATTACTGGGATGTGATACTGTGGCCTTTGCGTTGGCAGGATCAAAATATGGGAAGTGTCCTATTTGCCAAGTTCATTTCTTTCAGTGCTCTCGATCATCTCCCAGCATGCCAACACAGAGCCGTAGATGATTATTTTGCATTTCTACAGTAGCCAATGGAGCTTAAATTGTGATTTTGAGATGATATTCTGAGCTAGAATTTATCTTCAGTTTCAACCAGCTGATCAGTATGGAGGTGACTTTATTGTTTCTTTGCTTTGGCACCTGCACATCTTCATTCCTCCTCCCTGCTTCCATCACAGGAGAATGCTTTTGGCTTCTTTGGGAGATTAAATATGAGGAGATCAATAACAGGAAGATAAGCATTGGGGTTAACTGGAGAGTAAAATTAGAGAAAAAAAATTTGTGTTTTTTTTTTCTGCAAGTGCTTTTCTTCCACCATTACTTACTGCTATTGTTCTCTTTAAAATAGAACTTTCAGTTTATTTTTACCCCACTGTCTCATCAACTATTCTAGTCCTGGTCTTCAGCACCTCAAACCTCAAACACAGTACAAGCCTCCCAGCTTGTTCCTTGTGTCTGCTACCTTCCTCCATCCTTTGTCATGAAGGATCACAGAAACAACTGGATTGTTTTAAGAACCAAATTTACAGAATGCCTCACGAAGCATAGACCCATACAGTCTTAGCAGCTGCATTGAGAACCCCTTCCTTACCCTTCTTACCTAATGACTCCTCTCTGACTTCCATCTCTCCTCCCTTGCCTCTCCAGTCCTTTTGGACCCACGCTCATTTCATCTTTCCATCTTGGCATGGCAACTCACATACTCCTCTTCCTAACCCCTGAGATAGGATTATATCCGAACTACATTGACTATATCCTAACTACTCTTCCAAAAATTCTTCTTTTGATCAGTACCACTGTCCCAAGTTGTAAACACTGTTTCTCTCTTTCCCATTGAGTCAAGTCAAATACTCTCTCTGGATTTTAAATCCTTCTGTGAAGTTATACTGGAGCTACGTCTGACCTACATAAACATTTTTCTTTTTTCTTAGCTGGCTTTCAGGCAAGGTAAAGTGCCATTCCTTTCTCTTTCTAACTTTAACAACTTTCTTGCTGAGCTCATCTTTGTTCCTACTAACTCTGTTCTGCTCCCTCTAACATGGTGTGGTGGGAGGAGCAGACCCTTTAACTTAAGGGAAACGACTTTGAAATTTGACCTCATCACTCACTAGCTGTGCAACTTTGGTCAATTTATATATCACTCATTTATATGATCATTTCCATCTTCCTCATCTGTCGGTGGGGTTATTAATACTCCAGGATTATTGAGCAATTAAGAATATCTCTCTCTAAAGGATGTGGAATATTGTAGAGAGTCAACAAATTGAGTTTTGTTAGTACTCTTCCATCCAGTCTCCCCCATCCTCTAGAAGAATCTTGTCAGAAGGTTTTTCTGTTTCCATTCTTCACTGAACATTCAGGTTTGGACTTTACTGTACAGGAAAAGGGAAATGTCAAAGGGTTTTGAAAAGGGAACTGGAAACACGGGACTGACTTTCAGAAAGGTCCCTCTGACTGCTCTGTGGAGGAAGGACCAAGGGAAATTGAGACTGGAGGCAGCTACAGAAGTATCCTGATAGGAGGACACGGCACCTTAAACCGTGGCAGTAACAGTAGCGGTGTGCCTCTGTGATCCATTTCTCCACCATGTAAGGCATGGCTGAATAAAAGCCCTATCTCTGGGCCCTCCCCTGGGGCCCAAAATAGGACGCGACTAACTCAAGCATAAATGTTAAAGTTAATGAAGGTAAAGAGGTCATAGCTCAGAAGAAATAGTCTTTTTCAAGCTGAAGAGTTAAAGGACAATTTCAAGAGGAAATTGCAGTAATCCATTTGGGGATGACAGCCCAGAGCTGCAAGTCATGTGATAGAGTTGAGTTTGTATTTTTTGTCTCTGAGGGTTTCCTAGTCCATCGCTCATGCTCTAACAAGGCTATAGATGCAGAATGAATTCTGGAAGTCATCTATTTGAGAATATTAGTGGAAACTAAAATAGAATGCATGCCAAGGACAACAAAAACAGAAACCAAAGCACAAAACTAAACATTGAGGTAATGTGCTAGACATCAAATAATTAAATGTTTTCCTGGTTCAGGAAGAGGCAGGAGAAGCAGAGAAAGGAAAGAAGGGGTAGAGCAGATCTCAGTGAATCAGGGTAACCTGGCAGCATTTAGAGGGAATAGAAGGGAAAGAAAACATTCTGTCACTAACTGATGAAGAAGGTGAACAAGTGGGTTAGGGTGTCTGTCTATGGAAAAGACAGCAATTGAAACTGTATATGAACCAATATATTTTAGCATCTTGCTGGTTTATAATGAGGCTTGAAATGGTAAGGATGCCGAACAGAGGTTGCTGAAATCATCTACTAATCCAAACAGACTAACCTGTAAGGATGTGTTTGGATGAGATGTTTGCACTCAGTCGTTATCGGAGTCTGAAATGAGTCTGACAGGCAGGAGAGAGAGAGAGCAATAGAAACACCAGCAGGAGTCAATGAACACACCTTTATCACAGTTTACTGCATTCCTCGATTTAATTGCTTTTGGGGTTTTTTGGTGGCTTCTTAAATAGCACATTTCTCAGAGATGGTGACGCTTTCAGAAGAAGCAGTTAAGTTTCTCAGCAGGTCAAGAGCTCTCTGGAAAAGTTCCAAGGTCCTTAGGGCTTATGCAAGCGTTCCCCCCATGAGTGTGTTTAGTTAGTCAGCTCTGGCCTTAGGAATGGGAAGAGACAGTGCATTCTGTCTACCTTCACTTCCTCACTGTGGAAATGTGACTACAGTAAGTGGGTCTTGTCGCAGGACTTTCGGCAGTGTGTGAGTATTAAGCTGGGATTCAAATTCAGGTCTCCTGATCCAGGGGTCTCAAGTCCAGTGAACTGTGTGCTACATCACACTGTCCTGTGACTATTCAAAGACCATCTAAGACTGCCCAGAGCTTGAGCACAGGACTCCCCAGCAAAGATTGTTCCGTGTTGGAGACAGTCTCTCACCAGATTAAACATGATGAATAAGTGATTAAGTTAATTTGTAGGTTTAAAGGGTATTTCTCACACCCACATTGATTTTTCCTTACAATTCTAAAGGTTCCAAATGTCATGAACTCACAATCAAGGTCAGTTTAGACAGAAGCAGTGTGTCTGGTGAGGAACAAATGCCTGACTCCCTATAATACGGGAGGAGTGGTTGAGGGGGAGGCTGCCTGCTGACAAGAGAGCCCTTGTGTGCTGCCACACATGCACTGTGGGCGTCTGGTAATTGTTAGCTCTGAATCTTGCAACACTGAAGTCTCAGCCACACAATTTAGTCCACAACCGAATACAAACCTGTGTGGCTTCAGAACATGGCGGTTAGCATCAGGCACCTTTGCAGCAACTGTGGTAACTACTGGAACCTTTCTGAGCCTTGGTTCTTCCACAAAATGGGAACAGTATGACCAGGTTTCCTGAGTTGTCACAAGGACTACGTGAAAACATAGGTGAGGTTACCTAGCATGATGGTTTATCGCTGGGCATTGATGGATAAGCATTCCCTTTTTTGCGTCTAATTTCCAGAGAAGCAAGCTACTCAAGAATAGAGCATAAACACCTCCAGCATTGCTCACTCAATTTCTGCCCACAAATCATCCCAGATGAGGGGATTTCTATTTCCTTCCTTATAAATTGCATAGTACTTACTGTTTGGAATCAAACATTTTATAGTTACTAAGAATCTTTTTTGTTGTTGTTGTTAATTACCTACTGATAATTTTTAATATTGTATCTTCTTCTATAGAAGTCAATGATTACTCCTCAAACCCTCCAGGTCCACACAGCATCTAGCATGGAGCCAGGACCTTGGTAGCCCTCATTAAATGTTTATCAGCTGCCTGAATTTGTGAAGATGTGAGCACAAGATAAGAGCGCAGCTTGAAGTCAGTGTTTCTCTTGCTAGGCTGCAGTTCTGCCTGCAGGGTGTTTGGCTGTTAGGATTGCTAGGATTTTAGATTTGCTTTTGGTGAGAGCAGCACAGAGCAGAAGCTGAGTTTCCAGCAAGAAGGAAATAGTGCTGTTGAGACCCACAATGCCTGCTTGTTAGCTCCATCCCCTGTACAGGCATTGTCTTATTCATCTTTGTAAGTCACTCAGGTTCCTTTCCCAATTCCTGAAGTATAGTAATTCATATTTTTATAACAAATAAGCAGAACCATGCTAACTTTGTTCTTTATATTAAAGTTATAGATTTGTGTAGTTCATCCACTTAGCAAATATCATTGAGCACCTACTATGCACCAGGTATTGTGCTAAGGGCTTTTGTTCTAAAGCAAGGAACGAAACAAAAATCCCAGGCACAATAGAGCTTATATCCTCAGAATAAGTAAATAAGCAATGCTTTTGGTTATGTCGGTGATGATCAGTGCTATGGAGAGAACAGAGCAGGGTATGGCAATAGATTGTGTGTGTGTGTGTGTGTGTGTGTGTGTGTGTGTGCAGGCGCCTGTGAGTAGCACACACTTTTAAACAGGATGATTCAGGGAAGTCTTCTTGGAGAAGGTGACATTTGAATAAATACTTTAAGGAGTTGAGATTCCAAGCCATGTAATAACCTGGAAGAAAGCATAAGGAATATCAAGGGAGAAGGCTTAGAGGCAGAAGTATGTCTGTCATCATCAAGGAGCAAACAGTCCACTTTGGCGTGGCTGGAGTGGAGTATCAATACAACAGAAGATGAACTGCAATCCTTTAATACTCGTAGCTCATCACAAGGATATGATTGCATTCTTCAGTGGATTCCTAAGAGTTGGGTGAAAAATTGCAAGCTGTATGTCATAACCAGACACTACAGTGCTGTTAATTTATTAATTCACTTATTCTTTCTTTCATCAATTCATTATTTATTGTTGATACTGTATGAGTATCAACAAATATTGAGTACTTTTTTTGAGATTTTATTTGTCAGAGAGAGAGGGAGAGAGCACAAGCTGGCAGAATGGCAGGTAGAGCCAAAGAGAGAAGCAGGCTCCCCGCTGAGCAAGGAGCCCGATGGGAGACTCGATCACAGGACCCTGGGATCATGACCTGAGCCAAAGCCAGTCACTTAACTGACTGAGCCACCCAGGCATTCCAATATTGAGCACTTTTAATTAGAGCTTACATTTATTGAACACTTGCTAGGTGCTAAGAAATATGCTTTATGTGTGTTTTATAGTAACCTTCACCCAGCCTAATAAAATAACTATTTTTATATTGCCATTGCCAGATGAGGAAACTGATGCATTGAAAGTATTTTTAAAACATGTATCATCAGGGGGGCTCTTTATTTTATAAGGGAATTAAGATAATGAGACACATAGTGCACAAGATGCTTGTAAGTACTATGCATGGCTCAACCAAATCAGAGAAATTTAGGTAAAGGAGTAAATATCAATTCTTTTCACCCATTTTTTTCCCTTGAAGATATAATTGTAGTGACAGTACTTCTTTTATGCTCTTTCTGTTTCTGAAAAGCCCAGACGTGTGTCAAGGTTTCTGAGTGCCAGTCCTCTTTCCACAAGAAAATGTCATGTAGTTCAGAAGCACTACCATCCTAACATCTTAGCCTCGCTGAGTTCCTAGAAAGCCAGACTGTGACCCTACCGTTTCAGCCTGACAGTGTCTTTAAACTTCCTAGTCATCCTCTGAAATTAAATGGGGATCAAGATGGTCCCTAATGTTCCTGAAGAAACACTTGCGGGGAGTGCAGATTTTTGGGAAGTAGCTAAATGGACTGTAATAATTGAGTGTGGTGCTTCATTGCACGTAAGGCACTTTCACAATCCCTATCTAATTAATTATTTATACTCCTCCCGCATTAATCTGCGTTGAAAAAGAACTTTGCCCCCTTCCTATTATCATTTACTAATCCTATCAGTCACCTTCTATAGATGATAAATGTCTTGATTTCATCATTTGTAAAATGCTGTCTCAGCACCAGGAGGCATGGGAGGAGGAGCTAGTGACTTTAATTAACTAATAAATAATTGAAAGCATTTTGCCCCGTAAAGTGCTTTGGACATTCTAAGAGACTGGATCTGCCTTCTGTGTGTTGAATAGCAACGGTGCTGTTCTTAGGTTTGAGCTACATCTTTTGGAAGGCAACAAACATTATTCTCCAAAATGATTCTTTTTTCCACAATTTTGCTTTGACAAAATACTGAATGTGTTATCAGGATGTAGCAGATCTCACCAAAAAGACATCCAGTTACATTGGCCTTAAATCTGTTGTATGAGACATTTTGAATTTTTCATCAGTAAGTCCTCCCATCACCATAGGCTGATCAGGGCCAATATGTTGTAACATTCTGCATGTTGCTTTTGGCCTTTCTTGTTTGACAAAGAGAAAGAAAAGTTCACCGTTTTCCATCCTGCAATGTGCATACATCCAGTCTGATAAACGGCTAGGGCTTTTTAGTCAATGTGACAAATCATTCATCTTGCTTTTTATTTCTTGTTCCTAACTCTTCGCAATGCTCAGGGAATTATTATTTTTACTGACAAAAATCTTTTATATTAGAAAGAACTCCCCCAAACCAGCACTTGAGCCAAAGTTTTGTTTTGTTTTTGTTTTTAATTTGTATAAACCGTAGGTATGCAAAGTATAGCCCATGGGCCAGATTTGTTTTTGTACAACATTTTTAAATAAGTTCAGAAAGAATCAAGAAAAGAATAATATTTGTGAGACATGAGAATGATAAAACATTCAAATTTCAGTGCCCATATTTTTTGGCAATAAAATTTTATTGAAACACACCATGTCCATTCACTTAGGTATTGTCTATGGCTTCTTCCACCCTACGATGACAAAGTTGATTAGTTATGACAAGGACCATAGGACCTGTAAAACCTAAAATACTTACTATCTGCACTTCATAGATAACATTTGCTGACTCCTGGTATAGACTATTGTAAGAGTTCTATGTAATGGTGGATCGTGAGCTCATAGTGAGTAAAATCACATGTCTCTGGGGAAAAAAATAAAGTTATTCATTCATCATCTTTTTTACCATGGAAAAGAAACCATGTTTTAGCACTTAAATAAAATTACTTCAGAAAAACTATTATAATTATATATACTCTACCTACATTTATAGTCTGTCTATTCCATGTCATAGGCCCAGAGTAATACAAAGGTGAAGAAGACAGAATACAACTCTTGCTAAATGCATAGTCTATTGGAGAAGATACCCATTTGAATAAGTAATTTCAATGCATTGGAATAAATGTACTTATTTGCACATGGTACTACATCCTATGGGATCCGAATAGAGGGAATGGTTCATTATGGGGGAATGGAGGAAAAGGATATTTTAATTGGGTCTGAAAGATGAATAGTAATTCTCCATGCTTAAAAATAGGAAATGTCTTTTTATTTATTTTATTAATTAATTTTATTTTTGTGGGGGGAGTAAAGAGAGAAGGAGAGAGAGGATCTTATGCAGCCTTCATGCCCAGTGCAGAGCCCAATGTTTGGGGCTCAATGTCATGATCCTGTGATCATGACCTCAACCAAAATCAAGGGTCAGATGTTTAACCAACTAAATTACCCAGGTGCCCCATATTTTTATTTATTCATTTTTAATGGGAAAGTTCATTTTAGGGGCAGAAGCCAAAGTCCAGTAGACAAAGATATTAAAAAAATATGGTGTGTCTTGGAAATGCCAGGTGTATTATGTGGCTGGAGTATAAGGTGCACCAGGGGAAGGACTGGAAAGTGAGTTTGGAATTTGGAGGAAAAGAAGAGCATTGTCCATGAGGCTGGGGGGTCTGTACTATATCCTCTTGGTAACAGAGAGCCAACAGAATTTCTGAGGAAAGCGAGGCATAGTTATCTGTGCACTTTAGAAAAAAATACTCCAGCAGCAATGTAGAAGATGGACTGGAGAGGAAGGAAACTAGAAAAGGGGACTAGCTGTGAGGCTATGACTATATTCCCATCCAGGGGTAAGGTTCATTGTGTACTAAGGCTGTAACGAGGATACTATCAAAGAAGAATGTATTATATTGCTTCTTTATATTAAAATCAGCTTGAACCCTGCTAATGGTTCTGAATATCTCAGCTTTAAATCTTAGGTGAAGAGGAGAAGCAGGAGGCAGAGGAGAGTCCTGCTGGTATTTTCAGTGTTGGGTAGAATACTTTTAATTGCAGTTGTATTTAATTTTTCTTCTGAACTACATGTATACTGTTCTGTGGATCCTCGTGCTTTTTTGTTCTATGATGGGCAGGTGGCCTTATACCCAGTCTGAGGGACTACTCTAATGGCAATCCTGGCTCTGAATTTCCCTAGGTTACTCCCCCTTGGGAGAGGTCCCAGAGACCACCCTTGTAGCAGAGGCACAACTCTCTGGTCCAGAGCAGTCCCCAGATGTTGCAGGGCCTGGGCGTAGGGGGACTCTGACAGGCAGCGGCGGTGCTGTGCCTCTGTTCCGGTTTCCTCCTCGGGTCCCGGGGTGCACCCTATGTGAGTACTTGGGGGGGTCCGGGGGGACTGGACAGCTGCCGCCTTCATTTCCTGTGCTGCCACGTCATTTGGCTACATCTGGGTATGTGCTGTCACCATTTCTCACATCATCAATAAGACCACAACTTGGCTGTCCAAGGTTTCCTATTAAAGTCTGCACCTAGACAGGACAAGGGGTAACTTTGTTTTATCTGGGAGGTGAGGAGCGGATCTAGGGACTACAGCAGGCTTGGATCACTAAGAGAGGGTTTTACAGGATTCTCTCTCCTAAGATCACGACAGCGCTGGAGATACGGGCATGAAAAGGTCACTTTTCAGTGGATGGACTGCTGGAGTGATGCGAGATATCTCAAATACTTTCCTGTGACATTTGAATCTAAAGAGGACAGAGGGATAGCTTATTTCCTTCTTAGTGTCGCTGAAGAAAAACCAGTATCAATAGGCGCTGGAAGAGCAAGCAATCTTCTGAGACCTGACAGAGGTGGCTTCTCAGAGGTGACTGCTTTGCCCAGATTTGATACAAGAAGGAAAAACAGCCTCATCAATGGAAAAGTCACAGACTTCAGGGTCAGTAGATGTAGACTCAAATACCACAGAGCCTTCTATTCATGAGCCTTTAGCAAGTGACCCTTTGGAGCCTTATTTCCCTTATCTGTCATCTCCCTAGGTTGTTTCAAGAATGGAAAGAAATCCTGTGTATGTGTACATTTGTGTATGTTTGCTTACACATACAAAGCACCTTGTAGAACACTTGGTAAATTATAATAATAAACACTCAATAAATGTGCTGGTTTCTGACCACTTTTGAGAGAGATGGTTGATCTCAGTGATGAAAATGGACTCCCTGGAGAGGATGGATGAGGTAGTGTTCTTCATCTCTGAGAGAAGGCATCATGGCTTAATCAAGAAGTCCCGGATTTGGGACCCCCAGGTGGTTCAGTCTTTGGCTCAAGTGTCTGACTTTGGCTCAAGTCATGATCTTGGGGTCCTGGGATTGAGCCCCATGTCAGGCTCCCTGCTCAGCAGGTAGTCTGTTTTTCCTTCTCCCTCTACCCCTCTCCCTGCTTCTTGTTCTCTCTCTCAGATAAATGAATAAATAAAATCTTAAAAAAATAGTTTTGGATTTAGGGTCCAAAGATCTCAGCTTGATTCATCAGTCTGCCACTCAAGATGAGATTCTGGGCAAATCATGTACCTCTACACTTTTCACATCCCGTATCTCTAAAACATGTACCTTATAGGGTAACCCTATAAAGTTTTTATAGAGAAAGGCCCAATTTTGGGGCCCAAATCTTCTATAATTTAGCAGGGAGAACTTTAAGAAAGTGAACACAAATTATAATTGTAAAATTAAATTCAGGACTTTCGAAGAGACTTATGTAGGTGAGGAGCCTTCATTAACTTCATGTTAAATCCAACTCTGAGTTTCTGGTACTTAAGTATATTTATACAATATATCTAGTATATATCATGAAAAAATAAATATGAATTTGTTAATTGGACAAGGCTGAGGCTTAGAGATAATAAATGCAGAAGTTATGGGGAAATATTCATTGAGGGTTTTATTTTCTTCAAAAAACCTAAAAAAAAATCCCTTTAGCTTTATGCAGGATGCAGCAATTTCAAATCTTTTTTTTTTTTTTTAAGATTTTATTTATTTATTTCACAGAGGGAGAGAGATCACAAGGAGGCAGAGAGGCAGGCAGAGAGAGGGGGGGGGAAGCAGGCTCCCTGCTGAGCAGGGAACCCGATGCGGGCCTCGATCCCAGGACCCTAGGATCATGACCTGAGCCGAAAGCAGAGGCTTTAACCCACTGAGCCACCCAGGCGCCCAGGATGCAGCAATTTCAGAGCAATAAACTGAGTGAGTATGTTGGTGCCAGGCACTGTACTAGGCATAGGGGAAATTGTATTACTTGAGTGAATAATAAGTACAGCATATCTTGAAGAAAGAATGCCTGTCAGACACTATTCTCCACATGGAAATTTTTGATTCTGCAATGCGTCTGAAAGGTTGTTCTCCTGACTCAGAGAAGTATCATGAAAAAGTACAGAACTATTTTAGAGCTTAAGAGATGCAAGGGATCAGTTTACATATTAGAAAGATTTATTCATGTATAAAACATTTACTTGGCATTTACAAGTGTTTAGGATTGAGGGAGGCACTGGGAATATATTACTAGTAATATTAGAATTGAATCATACTTTTACTGTTATGATTGTTTTAAAGGAGAAAAAAATATTCTCAGCAGTTTGCTGTCCCATAGTCCCTTTAATTATTTGCTTACAGATTTACCTGCAATAGCACTCACCACTTCTTCTTTACCTCTGGTTTCAGAAATGTCTTGTTTAAGGCAAATCCCTCCTACCTGAGCAGCAGATGATTTTCTGTGATTTTGAAGGTGGGGATGCCTCCTTGCCATTGCAATGGTCTTAAGCTATTACTAGTTGAAAGCATTCCTACTCTTACCCTAGGAAATCACCATTAAAAAACAAAAAAGAAAATGCTTAATAAGGGGGTGACTGGGTGGTTCCATTGCCTTCATCTGACTCTTGATCTCACCTCAGATCTCAATCTCAGGGTCTTGAGTTCAAGCCCTGTGTTGGACACAGTGCTGGGGGTGCAACCTACTTCTAAAAAATGCTTAGTAGGTATTAACCTAAGACTACAACAAGATGTTCATTCTCTTCCACACTCATAAGCCAAGGACTATCATAGGTGGCTGGGACAGAAGTGTGTGGGTTGGCTGTTGCAGTTTTCATCATTGTCAGCCTGGTATTTGGAGTTCGCTGACTAGAGGTCACAGGGTTTTTTTATCTTTATTTTGTTGTTGTTGTTATTGTTGTGTGCCATAAAATAATCCCCCCCATAAAAACTTAGGAATGTGTATCATTAGTTACCTTGCATGCTTGGCTCATTCAGACCTCTCTCTGGGTAAAGAAAGGGAGTGTGAGTCCTCACTCCAAGCCTAAAAAGAATCACTCAGGACCTAGGTCCTTGGTAAGCATGCAGCGTGGCTCCCCATCATCCTCAGGAGTGTCCTTTTGCTTTGAAAGATCAATCACTAGCACCGATATTAAAAGGGCAGCTGCCTGAAAAAAGGACTTTGCTTTGGGGCACTCAAATAATTCAAATGAAATAGTTTCTTCTGTGGAGCAGGCAGCAGATTACCCGTCAGAGGGAGTCTCTGTCTTCTTTCAAGACCTAAGTCTGACTGCCCTAATTTATTATGATTTTTTTGCCCCAATAAGAGCATCTCAAATTGGTATTGTACTTCACAGTTTACAAATCACTTTCATACCCATTATCTAATGTGCTCTCAGCCCCGGTTCTGTAGGTGAGTAGGACATAAGAGGAAGTAGGTAATTTAATAAATAATAGCATCCCTATTTTATACATACAGAAACTGAAGCTCAGGAAGTCTAGGTGGCTTAGCAAGGGCCCTATAATGATAGGATGGTTATGATGGTTGTATACAAGCCAGTTAAGTTCAGAATAACTCTCTTTCTGTTATATTTTTGCCTTTCCTTTAGAGCTCACAATGAGCTTTCATGTATATTATTTCATTTACTTCAGGGCAATTTGGCTGTGGTGGTTGAGAATATCTGTTAGATGTCTGTTCCAGTTCCAGCTCATTATTTACTAGCTGTGTGATCTTAAAGAAGATACCTCACTTCATTGACCTCAGTTTTCTTTTTGGCAAAATAGAGATAAGAATAGCTTTCTTGCAAGCACGAGAGATCCTGTGTAGACGGCACCTCGCACCCAATAAATGTTCAAAAAATGGCAGCTACCATTGGTATTATTAACCACTCAGTGACTGATCCATTTTATTATTAACCATTGCTTGACTCTTATGCAAGTGAGAAAACTGTGACCATGAGGAAAAGCAGAAGAAAATCCATTAGGTTTCGAAGGCCCTTAAAAGACAAACGTGCTTGTGTATTTGCTGGTGAGATATGGGAAGTGTTTGATCTTGACTCTGGGCACCGTTACCAAGGTTCTTGGCCCAGTTGGGTATGAGATGAAGGTATTTAACAATTTGTGTGCTAAGGGTTTTCAGTGGCCAGTTTGGTTTTCAGATAAATGGAATTGGTAACAATAAAATGGTACCAGCTGTTACCTTTTCCTTCTCCTTTAGAGATAGTCTCTCTCTCTTCACTCCTTTAATGAATCCAAGTCAACCTATTATCAAATCAAATTCCCTCTGCTCCAGGTTCCAGAACATGTGTGGAACAGCTCACACATGTGCTAGATTTGTACTCCAGAATGAGCTGGTGACCCCTCTCATGTCACTTTTTACCATCCAGAGCTTTTGAGGGAGTATCATTGTGTTGAGATGTGTTCTCTCTTTCATTTTTGTTTACCTCAGACAGTTGCAACCTGGAAGGACAAATTGAAAGCTGCTTGCATTATACTGGAAGACTAACAGGCAGTTCCAGTGTCATCCCTATAGGGATGCTTGCTACCTGGGGGTCTGATACATGAAAAATGCCTTGGATAAAAATGCCATGCCCTTTTAGCGCGAGGTGAAAGAAGTTGTTGGCTTGCATCCCCACTCTGGGGCAGTGCTCTGTGTTCGACACTCCAGATCCTGTCATGTGTGGGAAGTTTCCCGTTGTAACTCATTCACTGCATTCCTCCCAGCTAATAGATGGGAGCACTGGGGCAGATAATCCAAGACTCGTTTATATATGGCTTTTAAAATCCTTAAATGAATTTTTCAGCAAATTGGCCTTCTTAATTTAGTTTTGCTTAGGCTCTTAATTTACAACTCCCATTTTTCTTAATGAACAGGGTATCTCCAGCTAACTCTAAGGTCAAACAAGAATTCTCAAGGTGCAGTTCTTGTAAATTAACTTTAAGCCAGCAATTCCTGTAGAATATTAATAATCTCGCCTTATCTGCTGCTTATGGAATATCTTCAATATGCCAGGAACTGGGATAGCTTTGGTGATGCAACAGGTAGGGATTCCCCAGGCTGGTCAAGGAAGCAGACCTATGAAATCATATTTCATGAAATATGTAACCCAGATATTGCTGAGAACGTCTTCCCCGTGGAGATGTTGTCAAACTTTGAACTGCAGTTCCACAACCTGGGACAATCCAAAACTCTCCTCCCATTTTCTGCAAGTTTCTGTAACTTACTTTATTTCTTTCTGTCTCCAGTGCTCTTGTGTTTCTGTATGTGCACAGATACTGCTCTGTTCTCTCTCAATCAGTGCAGGTAGAAAGCAAAGCCTCTTTCCAGCTTGCCCACTTCCCATCCCACCCATTTTATTTCCTACAAATAATTCGAGAGTTGAATAACTGCTGATAAACTGGAGAGTTATAGTGAGGGGAGTTCACACATTTCAGATCATGGGATTTTCCTCTATCTTGATGACTTCCTCTCCGTCTTTGCCCCTTGTGCTGGTTCTGTTATGTTCCTTTTCTCCTTTGAAAGCCTTTCTCCTTTCTTCTTCTGCCTGCATCCCTTTCTCTGCTTGTTTCTCAGGAGGCAAGCCCATCAGGCCAGGCATCACAGGAAGTGGCCTTTTCAGAGTATCTCTCTTTTTTTTTTTATAGGTCTTTTTTTTCACAGATCTTTTACTATAAGAGACTTTCCTAAGGGAATAACATCCTTCCATATTGTTATAATCATAATGCAACAGTGTAAATGCGATGAATAATGATGTAGAAGTATTATGAAACCCAAGAAGGAATATCTAAATTTGACTGGAGGGAGTGGTAATCCTAACCAGGAAAGTGGGCCAGACAAATGTGGCAGGTGGGGGGTGGGGTAGGAACAAATATGAGCAGATGTTCAGAGATGAGAAGCAGCATGATGTATGAAGGGAATTGCAATTAATTCAGTGTTTCAGAGCATGAAGCAGTAGAGAGTGGAAGCATTTGAGGCTGGAGAGGTAAGAAGAGCTAGAGCAGGGAGAGCCTGAAGTCTCAGCCTAGGGAGCCAGGATCTGGCCACACAGTGCAGAGCCACCGACAGCCTTAAGAATGAGAGGGACACCATGAGGTTTTTGGTTTGGATCGATCATTATAGTGGCTTTGGGTATCTGTAATTCAGAGACCTAGAAAAGGAAAAGCCTGGAGTACCATCTAGTCCATTCCAGGTCACATTTAAGAGGAGGGATTTGAGTTCCCAACAGTGACTTCCTTTATGCCACACCACTTAGACCAGTCTGTCCACCCAGTGTCCCGCATGCTGAGTTGCAGACCCAGAGACTGCTGGGCGTAGTTTCTAACTGACCCACAAGGATGCTCACAGCAAGTGGGTCCCTTCCCTTGCACTCAGCTGAGCAGTCCATGAGAAATTTTCTTTGAGGGGAGTCTTAGAATATGAGAAGCAAATGTAAAATTCTATAAGCTTATTTTGCTAAAACAAAGCAACAGGGTTTTAAGTGGTATCATTTTCATAGTAATGTTTTAGGGATGGAGAAGACCATTTCTTGTAAGGGACTACATCTGTAGGCAAATAATATGGGAATAAGTAAAATGCTTTCTTTTCTGTTACCATTATTTGAAATGAGCCATGCTCTGCATTTCCAAATTATAAAAGGACAAGAAAAGTTCAGTCTCTTTCCAATGAAAGGTGGGAGTGGGGGGGGGGATGTAACACTGGGATGCCGAAACACTAAATAATATCCACTTTTCTGTTAAGTTTGTAATATGCATTAGAGTAGTTATGTTTCTTCACAAAGATTTAAATATGTGATGTGTAAAGAATCCAGAGAAGCTTGTCCTCAGTGTTCAAATGAAGACATCCCAAAAGGATAAATTCTGTATCATTCCGAGACCAGCCTGGGATTGTCTCTTTACCTCTTCTGCCCCTGGCAGTCTTGTCAGGCATCCCCAGTCATGGTAGGTTGTGGCTTTGGGTCCCATACTAGACTTTTCCTTCCAAGCCTTAACCTCTTCTCTCTTTCCCCCCTTTTCCCTATATTGCAGAGAATAGTGGTTTGGTTCTTAGATAAACCTAGGTTTCTTACTCCTACTTTCTAGTCAGGTAACTTTGGGACAGAGGTACTTGTCGCTACTGTAGGAAATGTGGAAAGTCTACCATTTCTCACAGGGTTGCTATAAAGATTTATTGTAATGGTTCTAAAGGACTAGCACAGTGCCTGGCACATAAGCACTGAATGACAATGGCCTCTGGTAACGTTACTCTCAAATAAATTTTTCCCCAATTCCAGGACCACTCCTAAGGCCTAGTTTCTGTGTATGTATGTTTAATTTTGTATGTAGACTGAGTCTAAAATAAGTGAATGAAGCATCTGGGATCCTGTTTCTCATATACACGTTGCCTCTGTATACATATGCAGTGAGTCTGGAGGCCTTTTAAGGATAAACAGTCTTCCTATTAAATATCAGAGATGAAATTTAATGACTGGACAACTGCCCTCAGACCACCAATAAGACAGGGGAAAATTCCAGCTCAGTTTGGTACCAGCCTTGTAGTCCAAGGCAGGGAGTTGTAACAACACAGAAAGCCAATGAAGATGCCAAATACATCGCACCGCCATATGGGACTTCAATTTGCAGACTGCATTCAGATAGCAACTCTCAGTCGCCTTAACCTCTTATTGTAATTCTCCTGCACTGTAGGAGACAGAGGAAAATTCACCCACTCTCGAGAGCAAACCCAGAGGAAAAATCCCCTTTATGCCTCCAAATCATAAATGTTATTATCTGTTCTCAAAGAGTTCCACATTTCCAACAGGAAAGAGTTGCTGATAGAGTCTAAAAGAGAACCTCCCAGAGGCTGTGGCATTTAAAAGTCAATGCTAAATGATGTAGTTTTAAAGAAAGATTCAGGGGACGTTGCCAACATTTATATTTCATATTGCTTTGTGGAACTGCTTTCAATTCCCTCTCACTTAGGTGTCTGTGCAGTAAAGATTCCTAGGTTGCTATGGAAAATATGCACTTAAGCTGACTGCTATGGTAACTAGTCACATATGGTAGAGAGGCATAATATGGCACAGGATTTGCATAACTAATTTGAGCATGTTAGTGAACAGCACAATCTGTGCATAAGAGGCTAAGCAATGTGAGGCTTTTTAAATTTTATTTTATTGTGCACACAAAAGTATTAAGTGCTAGGCTCTGTTTTTATGCTGTAAGTTTTTGACTCCTCTCTGATTTCAAGTCGCAGTCCACACAGTATGCGACTGTCAAGGTGTGGCATTGTGTGTTTATGAGCTTATCAAGTTGAATCGCTCTCATTCTTTTATAGTTACACTTCATTTATCTGGAGTCCCAAGTCTTAAACCCCTTTTTCATGATATGAGAAAGATTTAATTAAACATATTATTTTATCACTGTTTTACTTAATTCAACTCAATTTATTATTTATTTGAGGTGCTGCTGTTTGCCTGGATCATGCTGTCTCTGTCTTCGATGATTGCAATGCTTTTCATCTGTATCTTAAGCTAGAATAGTGACTAATGCACAGTAGATAAGGAATAACTGGAAAAATAAAGAGGCTCAGTTCTGGTGTTATGGTCACCAGGAACCTTGCATTGACAATCTTGTCCCTGGTCAGGTTATGTTCTGCATCCTATCTTCCCATGACACTCTGTAAAGCTCAATTATAGAATGTCTGCATTGCTCTAAAAATGACAGTTTAAAAAAATTTGCCTCTTCTGTTAGATTCTGAGATCTTTAAAGGGAGGAATCTGTGTCTTATTCAAATTTGTATCTCCATGGCCTGGCATAGTTCCTGCCAGAGAATAGGCCTGAAGTATGTATTTTTGAATGAATAACAAAATGAAACAATGGATAGATGAGTGAATGAATGATAGGCATATCAAATGATCATATTTGATCACTTAGGTCAGAATGTTATTCCGAATATCTCACATTTTTCTGTTCTTTTTTTATAACCTCCATCTTCCTCTGAAATGATAGGATATTAAGTAAATGGGCTAGTTGTCTCTGTTGTTAGTATCCTCTTCATAATGTTGCTTTTGTATACACTTCTACGTCATGGGGAAAGAAAAAAGATTGAATAAAATGAGGCTCGCTTCTTTAGTACCCTGTGTCCAAAGGTCTGTGTCATGATGTGCCAGTCACTCCTCTCCTCTCTTTTTCACTCTCTCACACACATTTGTACACACCTCACATACCAGCTCATAGTTGAATCAGCTCCAAGACGGAGGTATGGGGAGCGAGGTAGACCTTGGAGAATGACAGGCAAGGAGTTCCTTTTCTAATTGTTACTTTAATAAATAAAACCTATTTTGAGATAATTGTAGATTCATACACATTTGTAAAAAGTAATGCCTCTAGAGAGATCCCGTGTACCCTTTACCAGCTTCCCCTAGTGGTTACATCTTGTGAAAATGTAGTGCAATGTCAAACCAAAATATTGATCTAGTTAGGACACAATGCTTTGTTCACAGGGATTCCACCTGTGGCTTTTTCATAGCCACACTCACTTCCCCACCCCCAGTCCCATTGCAAACCCTGGCAACCACAAATCCATTCTCCATTTCTATAATTTTGTCATTTAAAAAATATCATGAGGGGCGCGTGGGTGGCTCGGTTGGTTAAACCTTCGACTCTTGATTTTGGCTCAGGTCATGATTTCAGGGTTCTGAGATCAGAGCCCCACATCCAGTTCCGTGCTCAGCGGGGAGTCTGCTGGAGATTCTCTGTCCTTCCCCCTCTCCCCCCTTCCCTCTTACGCACGCACCCTCTCTCCCGCTCTTTCTAAAATAAATAAATCTTTAAAAAATAATAAAATAAAAATAAATTAAAAATATCATGAAATCATACATTCTTTTTGGGATTTTCTCTTTCTAACTTAGCATCATAGCCTGAAGTTTATCCAAATCGTGTGTGTGAATCAAGAGTTCTTTTTTAATGCTGAGTAGTATTTTATGGTATGGACATACTGCAGTTTGTTTGACTACTAACTCAAACGGGATCTGCACTGTTTTACTTTTGGTTATTACAAAATAAAGGCATTTGAACTTAAGTTTTCATTTCCCTGGGAAATGTGTCTAGGAGAACAACTGCTGGGTTGTAGGGTAACTGGGTGTTTAGTTTGTTGAGAAACTGCTGAGCTTTTTTCCAGAGTTGTTATAACATCTTACATTCCCACCAGCCCTGTGAGTAAGCCAGTTTCTCCACATCTTAATCAGCATTTGATGTTGTCCCTACTTTTTACTTTAACCATTTTGTATTGTATTGTCTTACTGTGGTTTTGTGTTTCCATAATGCTTAATAATGAGCATCTTTTCATGTGCTTTTTTGCAATCTGTATGTCCTTCTTGGTGAAATGTCTCCTCCTTTCTGTTGCTTATCTTCTAACTGGAATTTATTTACTGTTGAACTTTGAGAGTTCTTTACATATTTTAGATACTAATCGTTTGTTGCATTTATACTTTGTAAATATTTTCTCCCATTGTGTAGCTTATCTTTTCATCTTCTCCTTGTAAATATTTTCTCCCATCGTGTAGCTTATCTTTTCATCTTCTTTCATCATATATAGTCTTTTGCAGACTATATATTATTAATTTTAATGAAATTCAGTTTATCGAGTTTTTTTTAACAAACATACTTTTGGTGTCAAGTCCAGGAACACTTTGCTTAACAATAGATCCTACAGATTAAAAAAAACCCAAAAACTTCTTAAAGCTTTATATTTTTCAGTTTTACATTTAAATTCATGATCCATTTTAAGTTAATTTTTATGTTATGAGATTTAGATGAAAGTTCATTTTTTTGCCTGTAGATATTCAATTGTTCCAGTATCATTTGTTGAAAGGGCTATCTTTTCTCTTTGAATTATATTTGTGCCTTTGTCAAAAATCAGTTGGGCATACCTTACCTGTTCCATTGATCTATGTGTTTCCCCTTCTTTGAACCCCACATAGTTTGAATTACCATAGTTGTATAATAAGTCTTAAAATCAGATAGAATGGTTTCTCTCACTTTATTATTTTCCAGAACTGTTCTAATTATTCTGGGTCTTTTGTCTTTCCATATCATTTTTAGAATTATCTATAGCTACCAGAGTTCTTGCTGGGAATTTAATAGGAATTGTGTTAAACCTGCATATAAATTTGGAGGGAACAGTTTACTATTTGAATTTTACAATTCATGAACACAGCATGTCTATTTATTTAAACTTCTTTGATTTCTTTTGTTAAAGTTTTATAACTTGGATCGTGTAACTCCGTGTGTGTATTATTAGATTTTCACCTGAGTATTCCTTTTTTGTGTCCCCATGTTCATTGCAAATATGTATTGCTGAATTTTATTTGCTAATATTTTAAAGGAATTTTTTCTGTTTATATTCATGATGGATATTGCTCTGTACTTTTTGTATTATCAGTTTGAGGTATTTGAGTAGTATTAGAAATGAATTGGGAAATGTTCCCTTCTGTTTTCCATGAGAAATTGTATAGAATTGGCCTTAATTTTATTTTTTAAAAATCTGGAAGAATTTTCCAATGAAACAACCTGGACCTGGAGATTTCTTTTTTGGGAAATTTTGGAATTATAAATTTAATTCCCCTGAAGGCTACAGTGCTATTCAAGATATCTATTTCATACTTCCTATGCTATATTCATACTCATATTTTATATTGATTGTGGCACTTTGTGTTTTTTGAAGAATAAGTCCATTTCTCAAATCTAAACTGTCAGATTTATGTGTCTAGAGCTGTTTGTAGTATTTATTATCCTTTTGATGTCTCTAAGTTCTGTAGCGATAACTCCTATTTCATTTCTGATATTGATAATTTATACCTTCCTTCCTTTTTTTGTCTTTCTTGCAAGAGATTTATTAATTTTGTTATTTTTTTTAAGCAACCAACTCTTTGTTTCATTGATTTTATCTATTGATCTTCTGTTTTGAATTTAATTGATTTCTGTCCTTGATTTCTTTCCTTCAGCTGGCTTTGATGTCATCCTTTTACCAGTTTGAGTAAAATGTAAAAACATTAGCCCCATTTATATCCCTTTACTCACCCCTGTTTATAATATAATTTTAGTAATATAATTATGATTTTCTTAAACACTTTTTACATTCACTCAGAACCACATCAGATGTATTATAATTCTTGTTTCTATCATCAAACATAATTTAGGAAACTTAACAAGGAAAGTCTGTATTTACCCATATTATTTTTTTTGTAACCATGTTATTTCTTCTTTTTATTATCATTTCTTTTCTTTTTAAAGAACTTTCTTTAGATTTTGTTTTTCATTTTTCTGTTTTTAAGACAAGTATGCTGGTAACAGGTTCTTTTAGTTTTATCTGAGAATGTCTTGGTTTTTCCCTTCGTTTCTGGAGAATTTTTATGGGTACAGTGTTCTGGATTGAGAGGTCTTTTCTTGCAGAGCTTGGAAAATGTGTTGATCCTTTATGGCCTCTAGAAAGATTTCTATGAGAATTCCATAGTCATTCAAATAGATTTTTCCCTCCAGGTAAAATGTCATTTGATTTTGGCTGCTTTTAGAATTTTTTTTGCCTTTAGTTTTTATAAGATTGGCTATGATGTGTTTAGGGTAGATTTCTTTGAGTTTACCTGTTTGGGCTTTGCTTAGCATCTTGAATTTGTAGGCGTGTGTACGCCAAATTTGGGGAGTTTTCAGCCGTTAGTCCTTTGAGTGCTTTTCCAGATCTACCTTCTCCTCTCCTTCTGGGACTCTGATGATGCAACTATTAGACAGTTTGTTTTAGTCTTACAGATCTTTGAGGCTTTTGTCCATTTTTGAAGGAGGGTGATAATTTGTTCTTGGGATTTATATTGTTTTATCTTCATGCTCACCAATTTTTTTCCTCCATCCCTTCCATTCTCTTATTGAACCCATCTGTTGATATTTTCATTTCGGTTTTTGTATTTTTCAGTTCTAAAATTTCAACTTGATTATTCTTGATATCCTCTATTTTTGTTGTTGTTGTTGACTTTGTTTCTTTGGTGAGACTTTCTATTTTTCCATTTCAGATATGTTCATAACTAAAGCATAATTGAAGCATTTTCATGATGGGTGTTTTAAATCTTTGTAGGGTTATTTTAACATCTCTGTCATTGTGGTGTTAAATCTATGTTTGTTTGTTTTCAGCTTTAGATCTTCGGGTTCTTGGTATGATATGTGTTTTTCTATGGACTTTGTACATTTTGAGGTAGGAGAAGGGAGGAGCAAGTCCCACTTCACTACTGCTAAGTGGGGACAGAAGTCTAGGTTTCCCACCCAGCCTCTGTTGACACTAAGGAGGCAAGGCTTCTCATTATTGCTGAGTGGAAGTGGGAGTGCCAGGTCTTCACTAGGCTTCCATCGATACTTCCCTTCTGCTACTTCTGTCTACATGGGTCCTTCATGGTGGATGGAGGGAGGAGGGTGTGATCTTAGTACTATTGGATGATGGCAGTGAAAGTCTTGACTCTCTAGCAGTGCTCCTCTGATACTACCTTCCTGGGGAAAAGACAGGGTACCTTACTAGAGGTACGTAGGAGTAGAGGCCCAAGCTCCTCAAGTGGTCTCTAGTGACACAGCTTTTGATGGGAATAGCTTTATTACTGTCCAGTATGAATGAAAGTACTAGATCCTTACTAGACTATCTCTGACACCATCTCATCAGGCACATGGGGGATCCTCATTATTGTCTGACAGGGGTGGACATCTAGGCTCTCAAGTTGACATTCGTTGGTGTGGGTGGGATTAGGGCCATAGTTTCTGTGTGTGTGCGGTGCTTGGTAAGAGGAAAAAAATTATAATCTAAAAATTTTCTGTCTTTCTGGACGGCCCCTTTCTTGGCCTTTTGACTAGAGAGAAAAGGCATTTGTCTGAGCCTTTTGTGTGTGTGGCTATTGACATCTCTGGGTTTCTGGCTTTTTCAGTTCTAACTCTGGAATTGATGAAGCACAAAGAAAGTGCAAGGAGCTCAGCACCATTTTACCCATCTAGTCCCTAGGTGTCAAGGTGGTTGGCTTGTTTTGGTCCACCTTTTAGAGTCTTCTCATGTTTGTTCTCTATATAATGCCCAGGGTTTCCAGATGTACTTAGTAGGAAGGATTCGGAAAAGCACCCCCACTTCACCTTGACAGAAGTAGAATATGTAGGTTTCATTTTTATTTGTTTAACACTTGGCATTTGTCATGTGGCATTTTTCCTAAAATCTGGGACATTATTGCCACTACTATTTGAGAGGTATCATTCCAAGCTACACAATCTTTCTGGCAGTGTCACTGCAAACATTAAGTTGGCAGTAGTCACAGGCTGAATACAAAGACTGGCAGTCTTGCTTTGAGTACAGGCATGTATGACCAGGACTCAGTCGTTGGAAAATAGCTGCCATCGCCATAATATTTACCCTGTGTGCATCATTTTAGCATCAGTCTTTGCAGTAGCAATAACAATGAAAACAACGGCAATAATTGCCACAATATTGGGGTGCCTATTTCAAAGTGGCTTGGATATAGCATGCAACCTAATTCAGACACCAACCACTTTAATGCATATGTTTTTCTGTGTAAGTGTTAGCTTATTTAGTATCTACTCTCAGACTCTGTTCTAGGTATCCTAGGCATAAAGGAGAACAAGATAGCCTAGGTCCTTGCTCTCATGAGCAAACAAATAGACAAATCTTCAGGTACAAACATGCCTTACAGACAATAAAACAATATATAAGCAAAGAAATAGACAAATCTTCAGGTAGACACATGCCTTAAAACAGTAAAACCTGAAGAAGTGGCAGAGAGAGCCTGGAGTAGAGTGAAGACCTGTGTTGCCTGGGCACTCTGCAAGGGCAAGGGCAAGGGCACTCCACCACACTTGAGCGCCTTTGATGCTAAATAATAATTTTAAATGTAAAGGCTAAAAGTACACATGTATTCTCAGAAAAGCAAGCTTTTTGCTTTCTATTGGAATTGTCCTTTCATAGATTAGTGGTAGAGTATAAGGTACAAAATGTGTGCAACCCTGAGTTTCCATTGCTGTCCACCTCAGGTGCTCTTGGGCAGAATTGTGCTGTTCAGAAATATTTAACTGTTTTTTCCAGGCCTTCCTATCAGAGCTGAAAGAAGCATATGGTTTATAGCATTAGAGAACTTATTTTCCTAGTGCTTTCATCTTTCTATTCATGGTCTCCCCGTTGTGTAAAGAAAACAGAACAACTTTATATAAGAAGAAAGAAAATAGCTTCTTGAGGGGTAAACCTTGTTGGTTAGTTGTTGGATTTTCACAGAGAATATACATTCACCTTCACAGTGATTAGTTACTGTTAAAAATAAGGAAAGAGCTAGCTATTGTTTATCCTGCATTTGTTATGGGATGTGCACTGAGTTATGCACCGTCACATATTTCACTTAATCTTCACGTTGATTTTATCTGGAAAGGGTTTGTTCAATTCTCTGTTATGAATGAGGAAGAAAAAACCCTCAGAGAGTAAGCTGCCTTTGTCTGTTTGCATCGCCCCTAGGTAGAACAATTATCCACTCTCCTCGGCCCTTTTCAGTGGGCTGACTATTATTGTCTGGTCCATCTAGGGCTTCCGTGCTGGCTTGTTTTCATAAAGATTTTATCTATCTATCTATCTATCTATCTATCTATCTATCTATTATCTATCTATCTATCTATCTATCTATCTATCTATCTATCTATCATCTATCTCAGAGAGAGAGAGCGCGCACAAGCGGGGCAAAGGTAGGCAGAGAAAGAAGCAAGCCCCCTGCTGAGCAAAGAAAACAGGTGGGGGGAGGGGCAGAGGGACAAGCAGATTCCCCTGCTGAGCCCAATGCAGGGCTTGATCCCAGACCCTGGGATCACAACCACACTTGCTGGCTTGTTTTTAATTGGGTTTAGACAAAGGGTGGCCCTGCAAGAGATCAGCAGGCCAGAGAGGAAAAAGACTAGTGCATTCTTTTCCTGCTATAGCATCGTGGCATTGGTTCACTAGTGATTGTAGCTCCTGCCAGGCAGCAAACACTTCTTTGAAGGCTCCAGCTCTTATCAGACTCTAGTTCTCTATTTTTCTCCCTTGCCCTAAGCTAAAGATACAGTAAAAGCATCTTACCCTTCTCTTGAGTCCGGACTGCCTCATATTCCTTGTCAGTTCCCTTAACCCTGCCCATACCTTCTTTCACTAAATTAGCTTCAGAATCCCATCTGATTTGCTTTTTATTTCCTTTGACCCTCTACACTGTATGCAGCTAAGTTGTACAATCAGTACTTGGTAAATCTGGGATTCTTAGGATTCAGACTTCAGTATGCCTGATTCCAGAACTTATGCTTTCCACTAAAATTAAGCTTTGCTCCCCCATCCCAAAACATTAAATTGCACTTAAGTTATGGAAAGTTAATGATTCTCTGGGGTGCCTGGGTGGCTCAGTCAATTAAGTGTCTGGCTTCAGCTCAGGTCTTGATCAGGACATGATCTCAGGGTCCTGGGATCAAGCCCTGCATTGGGCTCCCCACTCAGCAGGGGAGTCTGCTTATCCCTCTGCCCCTCCCCCCACCTGTTTTCTTTCTCTCTCTTAAATAAATAAGTAAAATCTTTTTTTTAAAGATTTTATTTATTTATTTCACAGAGGGAGAGAGATCACAAGGAGGCAGAGAGGCACTTTTCAAAATGAGTTAATCAGGGAGGTGAAAAATACAGTGCAGGCAGTGTAGGCCTCGATCCCAGGACCCTGAGATCATGACCTGAGCCGAAAGCAGGGGCTTTAACCCACTGAGCCACCCAGGCGCCCTAATCTTTTTTTTTTTTAAAAAAGGAAAGTTAATAATGACTTTTCAAAATGAGTTAATCAGGGAGGTGAAAAATACAGTGCAGGCAGTGTAGTCTGTAATGTAATAACATTGGTGACAGGTGGCAACTACAATTACATGGTGAGCCTTGAATACTGTGTAGCATTATCAATCACTGTACTGTACACCTGGAACTAATATAGTGTTGTATGTCAACAACAACAGTGAAGAGTTAAGGACTTACTGGGTATTTACCCTAAAGATACAAAGGTAGTGATCCTCAGGGGCACATGCGCCTGAATGCTTATAGCAACAATGTCCACAATAGCCAAACTATGGAAAGAACCTAGATGTGCATCAACAGATGAATGGATAAAGAAGATGTGGTATATATATACAATGGAATACTATGCAGCTGTCAAAAGAAACGAAATCTTGCCATTTGCAACAACGTGGATGGAACTAGAGGGTATTATGCTGAGTGAAATAAGTCAATCAGAGAAAGACAATTATCATATTATCTCTCTGATATGAGGAAATTGAGGGGCAGGGTGGGAGGACGTGGGAGGTAGGGAGGGAAAAATAATGAAACAAGATGGGATGGGGAAGGAGACAAACCATAAGAGACTCCTAATCTCACAAAACAAACTGAGGGTTACTGGGGGGTGGGAGGGTAGGGATAGGGTGGATGGGTTATAGACATTGGGGAGGGTATGTGCTATGGTGAATGCTGTGAAAGGTGTAAGCCTGATGATTCACAGACCTGTTCCCTTGGGGCAAAAAAAAAAAAAAGAGTTAAGGACTCACCTACAGTGACCAACATAAGCTCAAGAATTTATTGTTCATACTGGTCGGTTTTTAGAAATGTGCTCTCTATAAATGCAGAAGCAGAAAACCTGCATATGCAGATGTAACAAGTTATGTGAGAAATTCTTTTGGTGTGTCCTCATTGCCAAATTTGTCCCAATTAGAAACCTTTGTGATCATTGCAAGTGTTCGGTATGATCGTTTTACTTTAATTAAACAACATTGGATCTGTGAACACTATAATATAGTTTAAAAGGTTTGGGTACTTAGGACTTGAAGTATTTTATGGTTATGTCTTATGATGATCACAATAGCTCTTTTCACTGTGGACATTAATATAAGATAATTGACCTTGGCTCCCATGATTTGCTTTCAGCTTGGGGACACAGCTCCCATCATGGTCAATTATCTCACAGTAATACCAACAATAAAAGTAACTATTGCTTAATAATTTTCTAATCACCTTCTTGGACTAGGGAATGTAGCATAGGACCTGCTAGTACTATGACTGCTTTCAGTAAAATTGCTGCCCCACCACAGGTAAGTCCCATAGAGAACAAAGTGATTTCTGAGACTGAACAATTTTGGCACATTAATATTGTGAAGGTAATTTCATATTGGAGACACTTTGAGGGTGAATTAGGACTTCATTCCTCTTCCTGGGCCTTGTGCTTAGTGCGGATAAGACAAACTGCTTTGTCTTTGCCAATTAAATTCAGCTCTCCCTGCTACTCTCAGACTTGCTCATCTGAGCTGCTCAGAATTCTAACAAAGTACATGTTAAGAACACTACACCCCCATGTGGTGGCAACGGTATTCTTGGGAAGTCATGTATGATCAATAGGGACTTTCCTATTTATAAAAATGTTTAAGCCTTCCAACCATGGCATTTTTATACCTCACTAAAGTTAGAAATTTTTTTTAGGTTGGTGAAAATAACCTAAAAATATGTTCTGTGTATAAAATGTTAAAATCTATTTGTAAAAAATAACTCTTTCCTGGCTCAGTATAGTCATATCATCTAGAGAAAAGGGACTGAACCCATAAATTAGACAAACAGCAAGTATCAAAAGTATTTTTGGAGCACATTTTATAATAGTCTATCATATCTTGTCAGAGACCGTGCAGCCAGTATTGGACCGAGAATCAGAAGAGATGGTTTCTAGATCTAGACCCTTTACTCGGCAGTTCTATGGCCTACAACATCATTCCTAGCCTCAGCATTGTTACGTGCAAAACAAGGGTTTGATTCTTGCCTCATTTGTCATTTTAAAAAGGGTCAAGGATAGAGTAATGCTTTATTAAACTATACTTTGAACTTCCTTAATTTTACATGCAAATTTTAGCTGGAGAGCTTTAAATTGTATAACTAGCTTATTTAAAATGTCAGAGGCTTGGAACATTGCATTTTGAAATGCTACCTTTAAAATATTTTCTCAGGTATGCTGTATATTTTAAAACTACACACACCTGGGCGCCTGGGTGGCTCAGTGGGTTAAAGCCTCTGTCTTCGGCTTAGGTCATGATCTCAGGGTCCTGGGATCGAGGCCCGCATCAGGCTCTCTGCTCGGCAGGGAGCCTGCTTCCTCCTCTCTCTCTGCCTGCTTGTAATCTCTCTCTGTCATATAAATAAATAAAATCTTTAAAAAAAAAAACTACACACACCTATAAATCTATATTTACACTGAATACACATAAACATGGAAGAGGAAGAGAGATTTTGATTATTGAAGCAGCCGTGTTTCTCTTCTATAGCTAAATGACTATAGCTCTTTCCTGTTGCTGTGGAGTGTTTCTTGGTCTTTCTTTCAACTTGTATGTGCAGCTTTATAAATCTAAGTCCCCCCTACACATGGGGTAAGACCTGTTTCTCTGATGACAGTAATACATTCACCTCATCAGATTAGATAGTGTGGTATTGATTAACTGTCTATTTTTTGCCTGATTTATCCTATAAAGGCACACTAATATTCAGAGAAGGATGTGAGAAAGAGCCTTCTATAAAGCACAGTATAAATGGTGAGTATTATTATCCAGGGTTCATCTAGATACTGATTTGGGGATATTATTTATTACTGTTTTTTAAAAGAAAAAGAAAAAAATGAAAATAGAACCAGAGTTAGAAAACAGGTGTTTGGAAATAGAACAGAGAAACCTGGGCAGAAGAAAACTATCACATGAGTGTTTCCTGGAGACCTTTGCATTTAACACTTTATGGTACAGTTCGGTGAGATTGAGAAGGGGGAAGTGTATGAAGGAGAAGAAAAAGTCTAAAAAACATCTTTCTTCTGGATCTGGGAGGTTGATAGGAGATTAAAAAATAAAGGGTTGTAAATTGTTTAATCAACCATTGCCTTATACTTAACAGATTTCGAAGAACAGTAAATGACATTTAAGGGAGGTTTTGAAAACTTTGTGTAACTTTGGGTGGAGAAAGATCATGACAGCTGCAATAATAAGAAAGCCTGGAGATTGGGTAAAACCTGAGGCTGGCTATTTCTTAGCAGTCTTGTCAGAAATTCCACGAAAAGCAAGAGAATGTCAGAGCACGCCTGTCCAACAATCATCACGAAAAGGCTGCAGTTTCTAGACTCCACCTTACAAGAAAGGTGAGAAACAAGGGCATAGAGAATTGATTTGGAAGGTGTTGTGCTGAGATTATTGTTCTTTCATATGTCTTTCTTCGTTTCACTCTCCTGCATCATCTGGGTGATTCTTCATAGTAGCCATAGGTTCGTGTTATTTTGGATTTAAAAAATGTCAGTTTGATAGCACCATTTTCATTTCTTCTCTCGATGAGAAAAAAAGGACCTGCCCTGAGTCACCATGAGGTCTGTCAGTAGAAAGACTGGGAAAGGATCGCAATGTCAGGAAACCCAGGTAGCACAGATCTTAGAAGATTGATATATTTCTTCAACGATTCAACCCACTTCTTGTGGGATGACCTTGTCTGGGACTCCACTGGGTGATTGAAAAGCAGAAATTTTGAGCATAACGATGACAACTTTCTCCCTCTCATGGAACTTCCATAGTAGTAGGGAAGATACTCAAATAATCACATCATAGCTATATTATTTAGTACATAACACATAGTTACAAATTTATATAGTGGATATGCATATACAGAAGAAGGAAAGATTTTATATATGTAAGTAAACATAATTATATAATAACTTATTAATGCAAGTAATATAAATGAAGGAGAGAAAATATATTAGAATATGTGAGAATGTATTTGGAGAACAACTCAGGGTCATATGGAGGTATAGTATGATTCTAGTTGGTATTATTAGATCACAGTTACAGAAACATTTCTGAAAGTCAGCTCCTTAAATACATTTATTAAGTATATAGCTGTTGACCACTTATGCTTCAAGTAATGTGGGGGAAGCTGACCATAGATTATAAGTTAGATGGGATGGTGTGTGTTCTCTGAATTTCTCTCAGTAGAGAAAGTGACAAGTGTAATAGGGAAAGGTCCTACTTATATGTGTCCTTTTTAAGTGTTACTCTTCTACTAACTGGCCACCTCATCTGTGTGATCTGGAGTTCGGGAAGTTAGTGTCTTGTGTCTTAGAAGTAGTTTCTCCTTTTTTTTTAGATTCCTACGGACCTTTGTGCCTCTACTTGTTTACTGGATATTCCATAATATATCTCCCATTAGCAAGAAGCCCTCAAATATTCATGAGTGTCCTTTGATGTAGTAGGAGCTGAAATAGGAATTGGGGGAAGAAAAATAAATCAGCACCTTTCTTTTACTCACGAGGCTCAGAATATTATAGAGGAAACATACACAGACATGCGTAGTTGCCGTACTAAGTGGGGTGATAGAGGTGTGTATTCAATAAAGAGATGAACAGAGGGAATGAGCATTTCTTATGGCAGAGATGGATTAGAGAGGAGTTCAGGAAAACTTTGTAGAGGAGCTATGGAACTTTAGAGGGAAGAATTATTTAGAGAAGGAAAGGCCTTCTGTGCAGAAGGAATAACATGCACAAAGGTACAGAGGTATAGAACAAATAACTGGCTTTGGCTAGAGTAGGACACACACACACACACACACACACACACACACACACACACACACACACACAAATCAACCCATGGGAATCTGAAATGCCCCTGGTGAGTGACTAAGTAGAGGAAAAGAGCATAGTGGAAGCTAATGTAGAAGCTATGGGAAGTGGAAGAACCCATCTGAGGGAGACTCACAAGAGAGGCTTGCAGAGAATCAGTCTAGGAAGGGGGCATGGCTCTGCTCCTGTGATACTGGGCACAAGAGGGTGTGGGTCACATTTCAGGCAGCCTTGTGGCACCCAGGGGAAATAATAATTGTTGCTCCTGTGTTGGTTCCTCGAGTCTCATTAGAGAGTATCCCATGGCTCAGCCACTTTGGTTAGATTGGTTTGGGTTCCTAGTTAAGAGTTCTTTAAAAAGAGAGATTTTTAAAACATCTCTTTCCCACCAAAGCTATTACTCTTCAAAAGCCAAAGCAGTACCAAGACTTACTTCAGAGCATTTTCCTGGCTCCCTGAACCCTAATTCAGGGACAGTTTGAACAAAGAGAGGAGCTTTGCCTATCTTTCTGAACATAGGGAGGTGGCATCCCAGAGAGATTTGTAATGCCAGTGAACTCTGTGGCTGCAGTAGTTCTTTTGAGCATTTTCTGTAACTCTCTCCTTTTGCCGCTGAAATGGAAATATTTGGTTGAGGCAGCACAGATCCAAGGGAGGAGTGCCTCAGAGGGAATTGTCTCTGGCTCAGCAGAGCTTCATTCAGATCCCACATGAGGAGGGCCTGACATTACAGGTGATGTTTTATTTGGCACGACAGTGTTTATGCGATTGGGAGGAAGGCAGAACAGAGTTAAGGGAGCTCAGTGCTCTGTCTAAGGAGCTTGTGATTAACCACCCAATTATCCTATAATTTATAGAGGACCTTTCTTATTGTATTTAGTTAGGAACCATGCCCCCACTGTGGAGTTAGGGGTTTTCTGGCTTTCATTTTTCACTTTTGCATATAATAAATCCAAATGGTGAGCCCCAGATATGCCAGTGCTAAATGGTACATAGTGTTTCTATGTGATTGGGTAAACCAAGTACCACTTTCTTTTAATGCTTGGTGTAAGGATGTTTTTATTAATCTCATTTTTCAGATAAAAAATTGAGAGTTGAAAATTATTACAGATTATTTCATGTGTTCTACAGGTGACTAGTAGAGCTGGGATAAGAACCCAGGTTCTTGTAAGATTGATAAAGTTAAGTAAAAATTGAATTAACATTTCAGAATGAGTCATGATATATTTTATCTTTAAAAATATAGTATTTCCTAGTTCTATTTTTTCAAAAGGGTCAATGAGAGCTAAATAGTTATGAACACCCCTCATGCCTTGAGTATGGTCTTTAAAAAACATTCCCCCCTCTTCTTTTTTTTTTTTTAAGCCAGGGCTTCTTGAAAAAAACCTCATTTTAAAAAAAGATTTTATTTATTTGTCTCAGAGAGAGAGAGAGAGAGAGAGAGAGAGAGAGCACAAGCAGGGAGAGCAGCAGGCAGAGGGAGAAGTCCACTCTCCACCGAGCAAGGAGCCCGATGTGGGACTCCATCCCAGGGCCCTGGGATCATGACCTGAGTGGAAGGCAGACACTTAAGCATCTGAGCCACCTAGGCATTCTGAAAAAAACTTAATTTTTTAGACAAATTTTATTCTAGGTCTGAGGTAGGAAATATGAACCTGGGATATCTTACATCAGAAAGTAAATAAGCTCTCTATCAAGATATGAAATGTCATATGTCATATGTCAGAAGCCTGGGACAAAATGAGACACTGAGCATTGACAAGGATGCAAATTGAAATAAATTAAAACAAAGCAAATGTGTTGAAATCCATGATTTCAGAATAATATTGTTTAAAAATTACCTCCTTACCAGCTTTGCGGGGTGCTTAGGAAATCCAGTTGTTACTGTGAAAACTCGTAAATAAAGTGTAAGAAACACTTAATCCTGTTCTATATAAACTGAAATTTAAGTAAGCAAATGTTTGAAAGGAAGTGTCTCTTTTTTTTTTTTAAGATTTTATTTATTCATTTGACACAGAGAGAGAGATTACAAGTAGGCAGAGAGGCAGGCAGAGAGAGAGGAGAGAGGAGGAAGCAGGCTCCCCGCTGAGCAGAGAGCCAGATGTGGGCCTCGATCCCAGGACCCTGGGATCATGACCCGAGCCGAAGGCAGCAGCTTTAACCCACTGAGCCACCCAGGTGCCCGAAAGGAAGTGTCTCTTTATAGAAATAAAAATAAGAAGGAATGGTAGTGTTATACTATGAAAACAAGAGATCTAGAAAATATTTGTCAATCGCGTCAGCATCATAAAAAGACATCATATGGCATCTAATGGAAACATACCTCAGCATTTGTGAAATGGTCTTGCTCAAAAGGTAGAATTTGAGTAAGATCAAGTTTCTAATTCAATTCTCATTTCATAGGAGATACAGAGGAAAAAAGCATGAGACAGTACAACCCAGAGAATTCAGCCTATAGAAAGCTCTACAGGACAAACAATCTGTTATTTTTTCCCCCAACAAATAAATTGCAAGGAGTTGGGGGAGAGAGAGATCCTGAAGATTAGAAGAGACTTTAAAGACAGGAAATGTATGTATAAACTTGTTTTGAATCCTCATTTGAACAAACTTTCACAGAACATTACATAATTAGAAAGATTTGAATCCTGACTAGTTATTTGATGACATTAAAGATTTTTTTCTGGTGCTAGAGTCATGTTAAAAAGAGAGAGTTCTTAAATTTAAATCTTCTTACCAAAATGTTTATCAATAAAGTAAAATGATGCCTGATTTTGCTTCAAAATAATCTGAGAGAGTGGTTAGGAATGTAGATTTAGTAATTTTGGTTATGAGGTGATCATTGTTGAAGTCAGGTGAAGGTGTATTGGTGGTAAACAATACCATGTTCTTTTCTTTTAATATAACTTAAATTTTCCTTAACAAAATGTAAAAGGGAGGGAGGGAGGAAGGAAGAGAATCTAGGTATTTCTGACTCCACAGTCAATGTTCCTATTCTCCATGCTTGAAAATATTGTACTTTAATATATGCTTTAAGATTTACCAGGATGCAAAAGAGTGATAAAAGTCTTTTCAAGTAGAAAACTCCACTCATTGCCTACCCATCCTAACCCTACCATGTACCCAAATGGATTGTACAAAGTATGAGCTTAATACATGTTTATTGAATTAAATCATATCTGTATATGTGAAACATATAGCTACAAATAATTATGTGACCTGTTGAATACACATGGAGGGAAAACTTTGAAATAGAAATCAGGTTTCAATTCTAGTCCTAGGTCAACTGCCTTAGCAATTGAGCTGATGAAGTTTTGAGCTGATCACTTAGCTTCTCTGAGTTTGAGAATGAATAGTAATTACTTTATCAGGCTTTTGAGAGGCTTCAGGGAAATAATATATGTGAAATCTTATTAAAGCTATAGTATTATCCCAGTGTAGGCTGTTCTTACTGATTAGTACCAGAATTTAGATGACATGAAAACCCAAAAAAGGGAACCCTTCTCCCAGGTTCAGAAACTTGGGAAGATTTCATGGATTGTGAAGAACCTAAGTTGAACCTTGGAGAACACAAAATGTTTACGGTGGTAGAAAGAACAGTGCAGGAGGAGAGCACAGAGGGAACAGGGACTCATGTAGAATGAATATAGCATTTGAGGGGCATAGTGTCATGAAGCCAGAGACTATCAGGGCTTTAAGGGATCTTGGAAATTGTCTAGCCCAACTACTTCATTTTCGAGGTGAGAACATTAAGGCCCGGGTAGAATAAATGTTTTTGCCTCGAGATGATAGCAGCTAGGAAGTGGTTGAGCCAAGGACTTCAATCATCACTATCTTTCCTCCTCTGAGAGTTTTCTTTTAGTGGTAGGATTTAGCTTACCGAAGCTGAGGAGGCAAGAATGATTAAGCAAGGTAAGACAAACTGATTTAAGAAAAAGATTTTGACTATTAGGTTTTCATTTTGATCTCTTACGGGACTGAGAGTCTTAGCAGAGTTTCGACAGGAGAATTACAGGAAGCAGACAGTTGAGCTTGATGTACTTCATGCATAGAGATGAGTAAGGGTTGCAACAGCAGGATGGCAGAATGCTACTGCAGCTCCTCATATGTGAGGATGAGGACGGCCTTGGAGGTGTGCTGATGCTGGTGGGTTGGAGAAGAATGGGGACCCTTAAGCTGACACTTAGAAACTATTGGTTACAGATTTGGAATAATTATATGGGACCAAAAAGGACTATAAGTAGACTCATATACTGTAGAACTTTGTATAAAAATTTGTGTACAAGCTATGTTAAAAAAATATTAGATAGTCATCCCTATGCCATCCCTCTATGTAGTAGTCATTCAACAAATGCAGTAAGGAAACTGAAATTCAGAGAGAAGAGTTGATTTATCCAAGGTCATATGGATGACAAATGACTGAGTCAAAACTCGAGTTTTAGAACCCTTTTCACCATTCTAATTTCTTAACCTGAGATCTATGGATCCTCAGAGAGCTGCTGACAGAGCCTCAGTTATTCTCTAAATTCCATGGACATATATGCAAATTAAAAAGTATTTGGGTGGTGCGCGTGCATGTGCTCACGTGTGTGGGGGGGTGGGGAAGTTAGTGGGAGTGAATATTCATAACTTTTCACAGATCTTCAAATTATCTTTGGCTCCTGAAATGTTAAGAACCTAAATCTGTGTGGTGATGTATTTAAAACCTTATCATTTGGGATAAATATTAAATCAAATTATATTTTTCCCCTATCAAAAATTTTTCTCTTTCCCTCCGAGTCCACCTGAGGATGATATTTGGGAGTGGGAGAAAGTTTAAATATCCTCATAGATATGGGAGTGAGCATCTGAACCTGTTGTGGGTGTCTGATCTCTGGGACTTCACTTGTATCCATGGAAGTATTTCTTATCTTGGTTTCTAGGAATCATACTGATATCCTTAACTAGAGACTGTGGCTGGTGATAGTCCCATCATCTTCTTTTCCTAATGACTTGGCTCCATCTTGACTCCTTCTGGTACTTCAGGTCTGTCCTCCATCCAGTCTCTGCTGTAGACCCTCCTCTCCATTATATCTGCTCTGTGATCACTACAGAAGTTGTGAGGGTATGCTTGGAGCTCTCAGCTACTGGAAGTTGTCCAACTAGGAAATATTTGGTTTGCCTCTATGCCACACAGCTGCAAAGCCTGATGTTTGAATAACATTTCTCTTCACCTAACTACACCTTGAAATCATTTTTGTCAAGACCGTAGTTACCTCAGTTGGCACAGAGTCCAAGTCTCTACATTGGTAAAATAGGGACAGCGGTCTCTCATCAACCTGTGGCAGTAAGTGTTATGCAAGATAATATTTATAAATGTCTTAAAATAAGTCCTGATACTTAAAGGACAATTGCTACCATGTATTAAGTGTACTAAATCTTATTCCTCTTGAGGCGGTTGGGTGGCTCAATGTGTTAAACATCCAACTCTTGATTTCAGCTCAGGTCATGATCTCAGGCTCCTGACACTGAGCTTCACATCAGAATCCCCACTCAGTGAAGAGTCTGTTTCGCTCTCCCTCTGCTGGCTCTCTCTGTCTCTCTCTCAAGATAAATAAGTCCTTTTTAAGTCTTATTCCTCTTACTATTCCTAATGCCTACCACAAAGTTTGGGAGATAATAGAAACTTGATAAATATCTGGTTAATATTAATGAATAAAATAAGTTTAGAGAAGGGACCTATATGGTGCTGAAAAAACAGCACAAAGAAGAAAAATTAAGGTCTTAGCTTATCTACAGCTATTCTAGGAAATGTATCAGTTTGGTGTCTTAAAACTTACAAATCTCTATTTCATAGGATATTCTTAAAAAGTATATACTGTATGATGAAATTAGATCAAGTTTCAGATGATTTGCTACAAGGTATTTGCTTACCATATTCCACTGATTTACGTTTAAAATACACTTTGTTTTGTGTTTTATATGCTATGTTCCATCCACAGTTGGTAGTTCATACTTAGATTGAATTGATTTGGGAAACACACACTGTTGGTTATGATGAGCTCTAACTTGTCAGTCAGTGGAGTGTTGTCTGTCCCTTCTCCCTCCCTCCTTCCCTCCCTTCCTTCCATTCATTCTTTCTTTTTAACAATCAAGGAGTAAGGCAGCAATTCACAATTCATAGCCTAACTTTTATCCTATTATTCAACAATTTTCTTCTTTTAGCTTCACAGCGTTTCCAGACAGTTGAGCAGTTGCCATCTAGTGGGCAAAAGCCGTAATGGCATAAAGCAAGCAGAATGCAAAACTTGAGATCAATGAGATGGGAACAGCGATGTAAGTAACAGGAAGGAACTTATTAAATCCACCGCAATTTTTGAAACACTGATATCATTTGAAACTAAATTCAGACATCAGATATGTAGAGAAATCTATCAAAACTTGAAATATTTTGAGGTGAAATGTCAAAGGAAATTAAAACCATAAGGAGATACCACTACATACCTACTAGAATGACTCAAAAATAACAAAAATACAAACGACAATATGAAATATTGATGAGGATACAAAGTAATCAGAATGCATACACACTGCTAATGGGAATGCAAAATGGTAGAGTCACTGTGGAAAACATAACTTATCAAATTAAACATAAATTTACCATATAATGCAGCAGTTTCACTCTTAGGCATTTATCTAAACAAAAAGAAAAATGTCTCTTCTCACATCTGTACACAAACGTTTTTAATAGCTTTATTCATAATCATCAAAAACTGGAAACAACCCAAATGTCCATCAGCTAAATAATGGATAAACTATCTGTGCTACATCCACACAATGAAATACTTTTCTGTAACATAAATGAACAAACTAGTGAAGGACATGACAATGTGGATGAATCTCAAATGCATTCTACTCACTGAAAGAAGCTAGGCTCAAAAATGACATATTGTGTGATTCCATTACTATGACATTATGGAAACGGAAACAACTTCAGGGACAGAAATCCTATCAGCAATTGCCAGAGGCTAGTAGTTGGAACAGGGGATGGATCACAAAAAAATATGAGAGAATTTTTTTTTATTATTATTATTCGCCCCAGGGGTACAGGTCTGTGAATCATCAGGCTTACACCTTTCACAGCATTCACCAAAGCACAAACCCTCCCCAATGTCCGTAACCCATCCACCCTATCCCTACCCTCCCACTCCCCAGTAACCCTCAGTTCGTTTTGTGAGATTAAGAGTTTCATGGTTTGTCTCCTTCCCGATCCCATTTTGTTTCATTTTTTCCCTCCCCCTACCCCCCATGACCATCCGCCATGCTCCTCAAATTCCTAATATCAAGAGATCATACGATAATTGCCTTATAATAACTGACTTATTTCACTTAGCATAATACCCAATATGAGAGAACTTTTAAAACGAGAAGGAAGTTCTCCGTCTTGATTTTTATGGCAGTGGTTACGTGACTTTAAGGGTCATTCAGAAGTCATAGAACTGTACACCTAATTAGGTATACCCCAATTTAAAAAGGGGAACCAATATTTTAAAATAGCAAACAACCAGGCATATTTGGATTTAAATCACTGAAAAACTTGAGAGGGGTTATCAGTTGTCACATGCTACCATCTCACGAACCAGCAGCAAGGCATTCAGACAGACAGGAAAGAGCTCTTCATGCACACCCTGCAGAAATCTGAAATTGACTCTTATATTTAATAATTCTATGGAAAGCCCCTCCCCCAAAGTTCTTTTTACTTATTATCTGTTTTAGGTTTTATAAATGTGTTCAGTTTTTGTCTCTGGGCTCGTCTTACTTCCTTTATAACAATGCGTCTAACATAGTTTTATGTAATAAACATATAACAGTGAATAACATTTTGATCATATTTTTTTAGTTTGCGAGGCATTTCTATTACCTACTGCACATCCCTGTTAGGCAGGTCAGGAAGTTGTTACTTTTTCTAAGATCTTCTATCAAACAGGTTAGGCTATTCAAAATTCCATTTATTTTAATTCTGAGCTGACATTATTCAAATAACCATGCATACCTATTTGTGAAAAAATAAACTGTAGTACTGCTTTCACATTTCATGGGCAATGTAGAGTTAAATTGTTTTGTGATGGGATTCACAGTGTTTTAAAAACAACAAAATAAGTACACACACAACAAGTAACTAGAAGCTCTGGAACCATGTGAATGCTCAAACTTTAAATGCCCACAAATGAGCAATAGTGACATCTTGAGGCAGGGTGGGAAAGGTCTGTGTGTGGGGTTTTTTGGTGCATAACTTCATACTTAAAAATATATGTACAATGAAAGTTGGTAGGTTGATATACATGTACATTGTCATTTCACATCTCTATATCAGATAAAAGAAAGGGGGATTAAAGAGATGGGTTAATTCGTTGAGGATAGTATTTCCAAGTGGCAGGGCTTGAAACTCCTCACTGCACTTACTCTATCACTCCAGCTTCCTCTTCTTACTGCAGGCACAGGTCTGCCCTGCCATGGGTTGTTCCTGATAAGATAATAGTAGATTGCCTATCAGAGAAGAACCAGGGTTTTAGGGAAAGGCCAAAGGGAGAGAAACATATGGTTATAAATACCTGTTGTAGGTCAACTGGGAAAGTGTTTTCTCAAGTCTCAGAGACCCATCATGTTGGAATATAAGCTACCTACTCTGGGGACCAGGGTACAACTATTGTGCAACAGTACTCTTAGCTTCTCCATACATCCCCTTTCAGGTCCAGCTTTTCTGCATTGGCAACTTCTAGCGACTGTTTCATTCATCTCCAAATTTCCCAATGGAATAAATCGTCCTATCACATAACTTAAAAAAAATTGTTGGCAGAGAGCATAATCTCCTAAATCTGGATTTCAGTTTTAAAATGGAAAGTGAGGAGTTTATCATCTCTATCTCAGGCCCTTTATGAGTCCCCATGTTTTAAATCACATTTTAAGCATTTCCTGTATGTTAACCATCTTCTTTCATTTGAATTCATACAACAATTCTTTATGTTTTGTGTAGCTCTGACGTATAGATGAGGAAATTGGAGGTTTAAATATGTTAGGCAATATGCTCTAAGCCATACGTTTAGTAAGTCATGGCATAACTGTCTCAGGGTCTGATTCCTAAGCCTTTGGCCCTACCTACTATGAATTTTTAAAAGCTAACAATTGCACTTTCCTTAAATAATATACTTTTTTGACCACCGTAATTCTAGTATTCTAACATGAGATATATTAGACTTGCATATGAAAAAAGCTTTGATCTCTAATGAACATTTACTGTACACCAGGCATGGCACTAAATATGATACAATCATTTTCAGAACTCACACATGTTCTGAGAGTGAGGTGCTACCTCTCCATTTTAAAGATAAGGAAACTGTTGACTAAAAATGGTTTAATGACATTTCCAGGGTTACCTACTCAACCAGGAGATGGTGGAGCTGAGATTCAAACCCAGGTTCTATGGGATTCCCATATTTTACACACTGGAAAACATGTGGTCTTTGGAATTCAGTGAATCTAGTTTTGAATCTCAATTGTCCCCCAAACTAAATCACCACTATTTTTTATTTTACTTCATTCTATCATTATTAATGAAGGTATCTCCTATACTAGAGAGATCTTGAGGAGATGGACTATTCCTGTTTAACCTTCTGTTCCCTTTTCCTCCCCCATTAATTACCCTAAACAGTTGACAGAGTACTTACTCTGTAAGGTTTCAATAAAGTGATTGGTTGATTGAATATAGTGAAAGCATTAAAATACTGAATGATTTGAAACTGGATGAAAAATAGGTCTGCTCTAGTATGCTATTTAACCCATCCATTTATTCACTTGACGATTATTTACTGATGACCTGTTATGTTCTCCATCCTGTCCCAGGTGCTCAGCTAATTTTCAGCTGGTACACAACAGTGTGGTAACCCGGGAAGCATCCATTCTGATTGATTAATGCCTGTGCCAGACCAACTGCTATTTTGAATGTTACCCTTAGTTGAGTTATTGGCATATGATGATGAGCCAGAAAAAAAAAAAAAAGATTTAGTCATTGTCATGGAAACTTTCAATAAATGCAGAATTACTCCTGTGATAGGAAGAAAGGTACAAAGTGCTATGACAGTGGACATCAAGGTCACTCAATCTAATCTGGATGCAAAAAGCTCTTATGATGAAAACCAGGGAGAGAAAATCCAATCAGTTCTTCCATCATACAAATTTACTTTTCACCCTGTGAAGGCTAAAATTATACTTCTGTTTTATGGGGTCAGCGGTGTTCTATAAATAGCAGAATTCAACTATTCATCTCCACAATGTTCTTGCATCCTCTGATGGATGTGTCAATAATAAGTTGAGTGATGCTCAAGGCCCCTATGGAGGGAGCATTGCACTTCATTAAATGTCTGTTGAAGTGAACTGCAGGTGTTGTGGGAATACTTGTTAATATCCTTTTAAGGAGTGTTCAGATTACTTTATGAATGAATGCTGTCATCTGGTGAAAAGCCCAGGAAATTCACCAAGAAACGGTGATGCTTCACATATAGAATAAACTTAGTTCACTAGTGAAGGAGTGCAGAGAAAGGTAGAATTTCTCCAGAGATTCTCTTGGCTGCTATAAGAAAACAAACTTGTACGGAAATGGAATGAATTAGGAGAATGACCCATATATCTAGGAATTATTTTATGTTACCTAACTTTGGTTGCTTTTCAGAAGAAAGATAAAGAGTGAATTGCTTAAGTAGTTAAAAAAATAAAAAGCTAAAAAATGGCAAAGTAATTCTATACTGGGATAACAGCAAGGTAATTAAGTGTATATATATTCTGGCTCAAGTACATCTGGTATTTTCTTCAAAGACCTTAAAATTAACAAAAGATGTTGAAAAATTGTATTTTCATCCTTCTCTCCAAATCTTGTGTGACAGGGCATGATCCAGGCCCTTCAGAATGCAGTGATTGGATAGGGGACAATGTGTTCTTGGAAGTCTCCCATTCCAGGAGGTCGGGTCAGTACTGTCAGATATCAATTTTCCAGGAAATCTTGCTCATCCTACTGCAAATATAGAGCATTCCTTATGTGTGTGCTTGTGCTCAGCCCATTAAGTAGAAGCTGCGATGAGATACCACCTCACACCAGTCAGAATAGCTGAAATTAACAACTCAGGAAACAACAGATGTCTGGTGAGGATGTGGAGAAAGGAGAACTCTGTTACACTGTTTAGAACACAAACTGGTGCAGCTACTCTGGAAAACAGTGTGGAGATTCCTCAAAAAGTTAAAAATAGAACTTCCCTATGATCAAGCAATTGTACTACTAGGTATTTGTCCAAAGAATACAAAAGTAGTGATCCAAAGGAGGCACATGCACTTCCAGTGTTTATAGCAGCAGTGTCCACAACAGTCAAAACAAAGGAAAGAGCCCAAATGTGCATCTACTGATGAATGGATAAAGAAGTGGTATACAATGGAGTATTACTCAGCCATCAAAAAGAATGAAAGCTTGCCATTGCATGGGTGGAATGCATGGATGCGGATGGAGCTAGAATATATTATGTGAAGTGACATAAGAAAGACAAATACCGCATGACTTCATTCATGTGCAATTTAAGAAACAAAATAGATGAACGTAGGGGAAGGGAAGGAAAAATAAAATACGATAAAGATGGAGGGAGACAAATCATAAGAGACTCTTAACTATAGGGAACAAAATGAGGGGAGGGGAGGTGCAGGGGGGATGGGGTAATTGGGTGATGGGCAATACGGAAGGAACTTGATGTAATGAGCACTGGGTGTTACATGCAACTGGTGAATCACTAAATCTACCCCTGAAACTAATACTACACTATATGTGAAATAACTTGAATTTAAGTAAAATTCTGAAAGAAGAAAGAAAAAAGACAAGAGCAGATGGAAGGTGACTGGGAGAAGTCTCATGCAAGTGTGGGGATAGAAACAATTCTACTCAATTTAACAAACACTGCACATAGTTGAGTACAAAGTACAGTCTATTCTGGGCATTATGGAGGATCCAAAGATTCAACAGTGAAGTTTTTGTCTATTATAAGCTTATGTTCCTAGAGGTATTTAGTACGGATCCAGTTTTAATTATACTGCAGTACATGATAAATAATATGAGAGGTATGAGGTACTGTGAAGGTATAGGTAAGAGATCATTTCTTGACACTGTGCAAATATTAACCATCTTCTTTTTCCCCCTTTCAAGCTTTTTGTTTTCCCCAAGATCTGTTGGATGGAGTCTAAGTTGCTTAGCATTGCACATGAGACCCCCCCCCCATGAACTGATCCTGTCTACATTTCAGTTCTTATTTTTTATTTTTATTTTTTTCATTTCAGTTTTTATACACCAGTAATAGTAAACTGCTTGCAACACTTTTCTTCTTCCCTTACTACCTATCCCTTCCAGAACTCCAACTGAGCACTGTACTTAGCACATAGCCAATGCTTAAAAAGTATTTTTTAAAAGATTTTATTTATTTATTTGACAGAGAAAGAGATCACAAGTAGGCTGAGAGGCAGGCAGAGAGCAAGGAGGAGGCAGGCTCCCTGCTGAGCATGGAGCCTGATGCAGGGCTTGATCCCAGGACCCTGAGATCATGACCCGAGCTGAAGGCAGAGGCTTTAACCCACTGAGCCACCCAGGCGCCCTAAAAAAGTATTTTTGAATAAATTAATGAATCGTCATCATTCTGTTTCATGCCTTCATGTCTTCATCTATGCTGTTCTCTTTGTGTAGATTGTTTTTCTCCATCTCACTAACATCTGTGAACTCATTCTCTGAGACTTACCTGCTATAACTTTCAAGCTGGTTCTCAGTGCTCTTCCCCTGTGCTGTCCTAGCAGCTGGAGTATACCTCCCTCATAGCACTTTATAGTGAAATGGTCAATTTGTGCATCTGTCTTCACACAATAAAGTAACCTCCTTAGTTCCAGGGGCCACATCCAAGTTGCTGCTGTCTAAGAGTGAAATGTAGATTTTGGAGTTAGATTTCTTGGGTTTATTCCTGATACTTTTCCTTTTCTAACCGTACGATCTTGGATAAGTAACTTAACCTCTCTGTGCCTCAGTTTCCTCATCTGTAAAGTGGGGATACTAATAGTACCTACCAGATAGGATCGTTATCAGATTACATTAGTTATTATAAATAAAGGACTTAGAACAGTACCTGGCACAAAATGAGCATCATATAAGTGCAAATTATTAAATGCCCAGAAACTCTGACTAGAACAACTATGAAACTATATGGAAGAAGGAGAGTCAGTGAAGTCTTTGTACAGGTGGAAACTTTTGAAATGTAAGATTAAGTTTTTGGTGTATAGAGATAGAGGTAAACTGTGGAGACAAAGTCATTAGAGGATGACAGAGTCAGGTAGAGTGTAACCCTGGGACACTGAGCTACCCTCATATTCTCCAAGCCACACACACTGTCAACCGAGAGCCAAGTACTAGAATATGTTTTGGAAAGCATTCTTCCTGCAAGTTTAATTTCCCTCTTTTTTACTGTCTCACAGTGTCTCCTGTGGGAGCCAATCAAATGGTTAAATAAAAAGAAATTGAAGGTTTTTAATGTTGACTGAAAGTTGCAAAAACTGCAAGCTCTCTAGGTAGATTTGTAAGCTAGGCAAATTTTATAATATAACTAAGTCAGTATCCATAGTAGAATATTATAGAATAAAATATGATTATGTAAGGTATTTCAAAGGAGGTAAATGATACACGTATAGCTCCCAAAATACGTGAAATGGATTTTGTAGATCAAGTAATACTCCTACACTGACTTCCATTATAAAATTGACATTTGAAAAAACTCATTCTGTAAACCTCAATTCAGTGGAATGACTGCTGTATCCCTTGTGCTGATCTGAATGCTTATCTAACCCCTTTTCTCTCTTGAGGGAGGAACCACTTGAGAGGTAGAGATTAATTGACAGCAGGTGCACCTCAAGGGGTCTTTCCTATTTATGGGGCCACAAGTGGGGAAAATAAGAGATAGTACCCCAGAGAGGGCATAGAGGGCAAAGTCAGAATTGTGAGTGTAAAACAGCCTATCAGTCAGAGGGGCTGAACAGAGACTGTGATCCAAATGAGGGTGCCCTGTGAAGGAAAACAGCAATACTGAGACTAAGAAGCAAGCAAATAAGTAAATGGAAATTGATTTAAGTCCAGAGATGGAAAGTGGATGTCACTGCGAGATTATGATACCTTCCCAACCCTGTTAGCATGAGGAAGCTGGATTTATTCAGGGAGATAGGAAGAGACAGGCCCTGGGGAATGAAGAAGAGATATCTCATTACTGCCCTTAAGGAGATTCCAGTCATGCATAGTGATTATAAAATCATGTGGGCTATTAAATATTTTTTACGTTTCAAGTGCCTGTTGAGCGTGTATGTAAGAGCAGACACTGTGCTAGTGTGAGGATGTGTCAGTGAAAGGACAGATGTGGTCTGTTCTGAGGGTTGCCCAGGAATTAGCCAGATAATGTGTGGGCACGAGTTCAAGACAGGAGAATGACATGGCAGAGGCAATGAATGGCATGTCTGTGAAGGCTCTGGGCAAGAGTTTGTTATAAAATGTTCTCCTCAAATACTGGGCATTGAGTTCAATGTTTTCTCTAAGAAATATTCCATGTGGGACACCCAGGTGGCTCAGTCGTTAACTGTCTGCCTTTGGCTGAGGTCATGATCCCAGGGTCTTGGGATCGAGCCCTGCATCAGGCTCCCTGCTCAGTGAGAAGCCTGCTTCTCCCTCTTGCACTCCCCCTGCTTGCGTTCCCTCTCGCTGTTTCTCTCTCTGTCAAATAAATAAAATATTTTTAAAAATTACTCCATGCATCTTCATTCTTGATTAGATTTTTCCCTGCCCCTATCCATAGGACTCTGTACGTCTCCCATCGGGGCCCTTCAGTGTGCTCTGTTGCACCTGCTCACTTGTTGTCACATCCCCCACTTTACTGGAGCAATCTCAGTCTTCACATTTGTATCTCAGAAAGCACCTAGCACACTGACTGGCCTGTAGATATTCAATATATTTTTGACAAATGAATAGATACATGATTAGATGAGTGAAGATAGGGTCTCAAATATGAAATTTCTTTTAGCATTTAGTGCCAAGATTGAGGAAAGGAGGTAGAAGAAAACAAAAGGGAAGCCCTCACATCTCTATGCTTGTTTTTAGTTAATTTTTTAAAAGACATTGTATTAACTATCTTACCTATATTACCTTTAAAAGCTATTTTAAGTCCTCTTGAGAAAGAATGTATAAGAATATATCATAAGAAAATCAGTTGTCCAAAATTACAACAATTACACAGATTCCAAACAATTTGATTCATTCTTTCCATAAATATTTATTGAATACCTACTGTGTAAGGCACTGAAGAAAAAAAGAAACATAGGAAGGATTACGACCTTAAAAAGTCCATGCTCTTAATTTTTAGGCATTATTTGGATACCTGAAGAGTGTCATAACAAATGTTTAAGCGAGATCTTTGGCAATTTATTTCACTTTGGATTCCTACCTAACATAAGAAGGTTGGATGGACTTGATGGAGGTTCTATCTTATTTTCAAATATGATGCTTTAGTAAATAAAAAAGAATGATAGAGTAACAGTATTCTGGTTTAAAGTAACAAAACATACCTTTTTCCTTAAATAAAACCAAAAGACAATTAATAAATAATGTAGATACAGAAGTGAATAATAGGACTCAAGAGCAGGGCTGACCCTCAGAAATGGACTAAAATCAAGAAAAGGAAACCTTTGTCATAATTCTCTTTGAGAGACCATCCCATGTAAACTTTCATTGTTTCAATTACAAAATCCTGAAAGAGAAAATCTGATTGGCTGACTTGGTTCAATATGGACTTAGTTTGGATTCTCATGGAAGCAGACCTTGAGACAGAGATTTTAGGGCAAATATGTGATTTGGAAGTAGGAGAACACCAGTTGGGAAATGTAAGAGGGAAGAAAAGGCATCCATTGCAGGTTATTATCAAATCGGCTCTCACTGTGGGTCACTGGAGATTAACCCACTGGGGAGCCTCTGAAAAATCACTGGTAGAGCATACACCTCAGTTACTTCATCCAAGGGGCAAAATACCAGTTACACATCCACCTCCATCTGTCATTGGTGGGGGGCTCTTATAGGGGTGGTAATCCCCTATTACTTCTGGCCTGTTGTGGACTTAGGGAGAGTGGTCTTCTCCAGCTTTGGAGAAAGCCCTCAGGCAAAAATATGCTGAGATGGGCAGTTACGTGTTGGTACACACTGAAGCGATATGGAAAAGAAATACGTCTGGAGTGCTGATAGTTTTACTGATTCTAATTCCTAATTTAATCAAGAGTACCTTAGATGGTGGGATGGTGTAGTGATCCATATCTGAAGATGAGGTAGTCAGTTACAGATATCAGTGTGGGGTGCAGACCCCAAAGGATGTATACTGTATAAATTCTATAGGACTTCAGAGATGTGAGAATGTGCTCTTGGTAAGATGTGTGTCTTGAAGCGTGAGTGATATTTGGTAAGTGATCTAAGCCTAGAGTTAGAGAATGGGCAAAGGCCAAGGATATGAAAATGAGTTAGGCATATTAAGAAGGTAGTGAAGTTGTGAGTAGATCAGGTTGGAGAAGTCCTCCAAACACAGATAAAGAGGACTTTGAGAAATAGGCTGAGATGTTTGTAGTTAATGCATTAGGTCACTTAACTGTATATTCTTGGAGCCAACATCAAGGTAAGTTATATTTTAAGCCCCAAACTTTAGTTCTTTCTTCCAAAGACACTCATTTTATGCCATAGCTCGCATTTTCATTTTTTTTTTCTTTTCCTGTGCAGAATTACATTTTCAATTTTATATAAGGACTTTTATTAAGTTTGCTTGTAGTTGGTGATACCTAAGACAAATGATTTTTACTTATTATTGAAGTGGTATTTGGGATGTTATTCATCAGTCAAGGCCACATTTAACTGTCTTACAGTGTGTGCTTTTGTATAAAAAGTTCCCAGTGTGTACTTTTCTGTGGCTAATTATTAAAACATTCTCAGAAAGAATTGAAGCCTCTGGCATTAAACTTGCTATTCTCATTCATTTATCAAATAGTCAACAAACATTTATTGAGGGCCGTGTCTTTAATGGTACGTAAAGAACTGCACAGAAAACTAAGTTACTGTCCCTGCAACCCAGGCTCCCATAATCTCACAAAAGAGGTAGGTCAAAAATAATTTAAATACAAGGTAAAAAGCACAGAAATGTAGGTGGTGCACACTGTGCTGTGGGGATGGTAACTCACTGAGGAGGATGCTACAGAAGATGCACATATTGTCACATCTCAATTAGAAGCAGAGATGGAAGAGTTGATTGTTTCTGAAACCCTTGTTTGCCAGGTTGTTTTTCTCTCCTCTATGAAGAGGCAAACCCCAGACTCTTGTAAACATGTAGCATTTGGTAATGAAGCCAATTTACTAAATGGTTTAGGGAGAGTTTGCCCTTTTCTTTAGATGGATCCCTGAAAGGGCAGACAGCCTGGCAAGTACAGTAGAGGAAACAGGAAACTGAAGCTGAACTTTAGCAAAACTAGGACAGTGAGTTTGCATGCCAGCCCTAGGATAGAGACAGTTAGACTACCATTTATTTGCAGGTTTATTACCTAGAGAATGAAGTCCCAGGAACAGGAAAGTAAAACTTAACTATATACAGATACAAAATATTTTAGTTGCTATTGATCTAAATCCTCCAGGTAGAAAGGAAATTGATGAGATGCCCAGGATTCTAAACTGATGTTTTATAAGATGTTGCATTAAGAATGACATATAATCGAAAAAAATTTTTTTGAGAGAGTGAGCAGAGAGAGAGCATGAGTTGGCGGGGGGTGGTGAGGAGCAGAGGCAGAGGGAGAAGCAGGCTTCCCGCTGAGCAGGGAGCTAGACGTGGGGCTTGATCCAAGGACCCTGAGATCACTACCTGAGCAAAAGGTAGCCACTCAGGCATCCCAAGAATGGCATTTAATTTTAAAAGCCTAGAAAAAAACAAAACCAGTCATTATTCTTTCATGTGAATAATTCATTACATCATAAATATATTGCACTGTAGGGATACCTTGAAAGAAAAAAAAACTTGTTAAAACTGTAATTCCAGAGCAACTATAGTTACTGCAAGGTGAGTTTCCAATAGCGTTCCGAAAAGATACCTGGATTCCTCTGTATGCATATATTTTTTTCAAAGGATGATCATTGTTTTGACTGAACTTACCAGAATTAGAAATGATCACTTCTTTCCAGAGTCTCCAGTACAATCTGGAGATGTGTTTATGTTGCAGTGGGAAAGATGCCATCCATCAATTATGACTGTCTCTTTTGAAAACACACACACACACACAAAAAATGATGCTTTTACTAAAGACACTTCTGTTGTTGTGTGTAGAAAAACAAGGCAGTCCCTGATAGCCAATAACTGCCTTTTAAAACATTGATTTTCAGAAATCAGTTGACTGAAGTTCTACTGTTGTTTAAATTAGATGTAAGGAGCTGGATTATCATAAATGAGTTGATTCTCTGATACTGATAGTTAAGATATTATTTAAATATCTTAACCAGTGGTTAAATATCAAACCAATGGTTCTGATTAAAGACCTCACTATAAACTAACCATTACCAAATCTGGATCTGTCCTATTTTATATTGCCTTAACCTCCTGCATCGCTTCCTATTCATCACACTTGTTCACTATCTTTCTTTTCCTTGAGACTCTGTAAACATAGGCACAATGTCAGTCTTATTTGTATGTTTTGGTGCTAGTCTGCCATCTAGCAGCAGTGGTTACTTAATTTTGGAATTAACAGTTAATGAGTTGATGTGTGCATTTCATAGATAAAACAGTCTTTCGGAACTTTGCCACCTAGTAAACCTAAATGACCTTAGGTATAAAGATCTCCAGCTCTACCCTATGATCCAGCAATTGCACTCCTGGGTATTTACCCTGAAGATACAAAGGTAGTGATCCTCAGGGGCACATGCACCCAAATGTTTATAGCAGCAATGTCCACAATAGCCAAACTATGGAAATAACCTAGATGTCCATCAACAGATGAATGGATAAAGAAGATGTGGTGTATACATATATATATATATATATATATATATATATATATATATATATATAATTCATAGTATTCCATTGTGTGTGTGTATACACACACACACACACACACACACACACACACAATGGAATACTATGCAGCCATCAAAAGAAACGAAATCTTGCCATTTGCAATGACGTGGATGGAACTAGAGGGTATTACGCTAAGTAAAATAAGTAAATCAGAGAAAGACAATTATCATAGGATCTCTCTGATATGAGGAATTTGAGGGGCGAGGGGGTCTTGGGGGTAGGGAAAGAAAAAATGAAACAAGATGGGATGGGGAAGGAGACAAACCATAAGGGACTCTTAATCTCACGAAACAAACTGAGGGTTACTGGGGGGTGGGAGGGCAGGGATAGGGTGGATGGGTTATGGACATTGGGGAGAGTATGTGCTATGGTGAGTGCTGTGAAATGTGTAAGCCTGATGATTCACAGACCTGTACCCCTGGGGCAAAAAAAAAAAAAAAGATCTCCAGCTCCTTGCCTATGAAATTAAGTATGCTCTCCTTCCAGGTTCATGGGAAGTATATAAATATTAATTCAAATCAGAAAGTGAAAAACTTTTTGAACCAAATAGCATAATATACTATTACTGTCATTTGTTGAATGAATTAAAATAATAGAATTGTGAATTTCTGAAGTGGCCTAGGGCAGAAGAAACCTATAGAGTAAGGAGCAGGCAGGATGGATCAGTATCAGACGACAGTGTCCAGAAGTGTGAAAACAATCAGAAAATACATTATAAAGGGAAATTCATTCAACGGACTTGAGTATCTGCCATGAGCTTTCACTTTCAATCTCATTTATTTCTCACAACTATTCTGTGATATAGGAATCATTGTCCTCATGTTATAGACAACATTAACTGAGTAATAAGTAGCTTACCTCCAGTCTGATCTGTATGTTAGAGCCAGGAATCAATACAAGATCTATATAATTAACAATTCTATAGCTTCCTATACAAAATACAGATATACACTTTGTTGCTACAAAATAGAGTAATTCTGTGTGGTTGTTCTGCGTAGCTCCACAAGGTTGAATTACGACCAAAGGAGGAAAATTACTAAGAGATTTCACAATAAATAATCATTGTTAGACTATGAGCTTATCCTAAAAGAGAATGAGCTACCTTTGAGTGTAGTGAGTTTCTATCACTGGAAATACTCACCCTTACAATCTGTGACCACATCATTAAGTATGTTGTGGCAATGACCAAGCACTGAAATGGAAAGGGCAAGATTATTCATAAGGTACTTTTAAGTCCTGGGACTCTGTTTTCAGTTGACTCCTACTTGTCAGGCTAAAGAGAAATTCCATGACAGTAGAACAAAAGGCAAGCCCTTTAGAATGAGACTTCATGGGCCTGCTAATGTCACCAGGCAGCAAAGAAATGACTGGCTAAGGGAAGGAAGCTACACTTGGGAAGCAAGTATAGTTTAGAAGCAACATGGTATATTTGAAAGTATATAGGCTTTAGAATGAAACAGACCTGGGCTCAAAATTATTTTGAGTCTCTTTCTGAATTGTTCTTTCCTCCTTCTATGAAATAGTGTAATAAACATTAAAGATAATGGATTAAATGAGATAACACATGTAATGAGGCTAGCACATGGTAAGCACTCAGAATTTGTTAGTCATTAAAATTATCATCATTGTCTTTATCATAACCTCTTTGCTGCAGGGAAGATGTCTCTCTGGAGACCATCAAGCAATAACTACCTCATCTTCCTCTGGAGTGGGTCAACCTCTGGCAACATGGCAGAGGATATAGTCTTATAGAATATTAAGTTTGAAGAGTTCCTCAAATTATCTGTGATGAAAGATCTGTGTGTGTGTTTGTGTCTGTCTGTTTAAATTTACAGTCTGTTGCAGACTAGTACTTTTTAAAAATACAATAAACATGAATCACTAGAGAAATTAAGTGGGGGGAAAATCCAAAATATGCAAAATGCAATCCCATAGATCTTCATTTTTCCGAAGACATAAAATCAGTCTATTAAACTGTTGTAAAATTTCTACTTATTCTCAGCTTCAATGCTTACTTTGTAGGAGGTGGAAAACAGTTTGTGGACTAGAATCAGTCCACAGATCTCACTTTGAGTAGCGCCAACCTAGCTCATTCCTTCTATGCATAAAATGGCGGAAGCTCGGGGTAGAGAAAGGACTTGCCCACTATTACATATCAGAGCATCATCCCTCCAACTTATTCTTTAGCATTTAGGGAACCTAAGGATTGGGGATGTATGTAAAAAGCTAGATATACCAGGAATTGTGATTCTCCTAGGTACTGTAGAGTAATGCCTCTACCATTCACTTACCTCACTGGGAAATTATAGTAGTCTTACCAGTTTTTAAGTATTTTGAATAGAAGTTAATGTTTTGTCAGAGAAGATGAAAAAAATAGTGATGGTTATGTATCTGTTTTATAAGTACTAGGCTTTATACACAAGATTTCCTTTAATTCTTATAACATCTCTCAAATATGAGTGGAACTACATATGTATTTTTTAAGAACCGAGAAAGTTAAGCAAGTTACCCAAATGATCACAAGAAAGTGGTGGGACTGAGGTGCAAGACCAAATCTTTTAGACTACACAGTTCTTCTCCTTGCTCCATATCATTGTATAAATCTAGTTAGTAGCTTGGAGGGAAATATTTTCCTTAATAGTTATTGCCATTTCCATAGCATTTTGTGTTTGCACTAGACCTACAACAATTTATCACTTTATTCTCCTACATTACAAACAAAGCCTTCCATAGAGACTAGGAAACAAAGGCATAGTAAGGTATCCTTTAATTGTTAAGTATTATGAGTTGGTTACAAACACATATTCCCCTTTGAAAAATTCTGATGGTTTTTATTTTTAAATGATTTCTGGTAGTCTTACATATCGTTGGCTTTCCTCACTAGGTCATTCAAACCTCTTATACCCTGACCACTACATATGTCTCCTAATTATTTTTACAACCTTTTAATAATGATTTATACTTACTGAGTATCCAGTCATTCTGTTAAAACCAATGTTTAATGAGCACTGAGAAATGTCTAGAATTGTGATTCACTATACTGTACACCTGAAAGTAATATAACACTGTAGTTAATTATATTTGGATTAAAATAAAAGAACTTAATAAAAATAATGTTTACATATCTACTCAGAAAAGTAATATTTTAACCCAAATTATAGTTTCGAAGGGAACACTCTGCTATATTTGCTAATCCACCTGAATCTCATAATGAAAGTGACCTTGTGTTTTCCCCCTAGGAAATATTGAAAATTAGTCAAGCTTTCTTTTTGTATTTAGACATTTTTTACAGTTCTTTCTGTTGACCTACCCTAGATAGTCTGGGTAAAGGATATATGCTGAAGATCTCAATAACTATGAGATAAAATGACCAGACCATAAGCCCAGCCCATAAATTGTCATGGGTAGTCAGTAAGTATTGACCTATGAATAAGGAAAGAAGAGGACATGTGGCAGATGTGTTGTAAAGGTTATCAAGATATGAAAATTTACTTTTTCTAACAGTCAACAAACAAGCATTCATCCATTTACGCAAACTATATTGTCTTTCAACAAACATTTATTGAACACATTCTATGATCCAAGTATTGTGCGCAAGTTTTTTAGGACCAAAGGTGGTTTTTTTTTCCTGATTCAAAATGAGTTTGTGATTAAATATGTCTTCTACAGTATTCACTGTGACATCTGGGGCCCTCCAAAATCTTTACTTTTTGAGTTTATATTGTTTCAAATCTAGATTGTTTTATCGACATAAATATGATACCAGAAAACATTCTGTAGAAGTTATAGATGTTTGGGATTTAGTTCAAATAGTTTTATTTCCTCACAATGCCCATGAGTTATCTAAGACTTTTGTCATATTGATTTTACAGCCAACATCCCAATGAACAAATTTCTTCAAAAAGTTCCTTAGAAAACATACCTTGTATATGTTTATTTGAAATCTTTTTGATGTTTTGGAAAGTTTCCCCAAACTTATAATACATCATTGTTCTTTATCTGTTTAGTAGAATCATTTACACAAACATTTCTAGATTATTTTATTCCATCAGATTATTATATATAAGTAAAGCGAACATTTACTTCAGAATGTACAGAATAGATACAATTAATGCCTTAAAGGATACTGTCCAAGAGGCCTCATTGCTTTTTCTTACTGATCCTTCCTACCACAAAATATTTGTACAGTGCTTGAGAGTTTATAAAGCTCTTCTCCATCCACTTAGTCATTTGATATTCAAAATACTTTTTGCTGAAAATATGATCATCATCCTTATTTGACTTATTTCCACCCATTTTCTTGTTCTCCCATTTAACAAAGCTCATCAAAGGACTAGTCTGTTCTCAAGGTTCTCCATTTCTTCACCTCTCATTGTTTCTCCTCAACTCACTTCAGTCAGGCTTATCTCTACACCACTCCACCCCAGGAGCTTTGGTCAATTACTCATAATGTCTTGCTTGCAAAATGCATTGATAAATTCCTGGTCCTTATCTTTCTCCACCTCTCAGTAATATAGAACTAGTTGATCACTTACTCATACTTTAAACTTTTCCTTTGCCTGGCTTTATTAATATGAAATCTGATTTTCTTCCTACATTTCTGAACACTGTCTCAGTTTCTTTTATTGACTCCTCCTGTTCTGCCAGGCTTTAATTACTGCTGTCGACCAGGGCTCAGTCGGGGGACTTCTCTAGTGATTCTCACTCATGCCATCAAGCCACTTCTATGACTAAATAAGTTACATGTGTTTATGACTCCAGATATTCTATATCCAAATCCTACATCTCTTCTCCATATGTATGTGCTCCATATGTATTTACCTAACTCCATATTCAACATCTCTGCTTAGATGTCTCATAGTGACTTGACACTCATGTAAAAAAACAAACTCCGGGGCGCCTGGGTGGCTCAGTGGGTTAAAGCCGCTGCCTTCGGCTCAGGTCATGATCCCGGGGTCCTGGGATCGAGGCCCGCATTGGGCTCCCTGCTCTGCAGGGAGTCTGCTTCCTCCTCTCTCTCTGCCTGCCTCTCTGCCTACTTGTGATCTGATCTCTCTCTGTGTCAAATAAATAAATAAAATCTTAAAAAAGAAAACAACAAACAAAAAACAAACTCCTTATTCCTCCCATGCTTCCCAGGACCAAAACATAGAATTAGTCTTTGTTTCCTTATTTTCCTTCAGAACCTTCTTCCAACCTATCAGAAAATGCTGTAGGCACTAGATTCAATGAATGCCAAATCTAGCTGTTTCTCACTACTGCTACCATTGTGACCATGTCTGTGCCTACCTGATCATTCAGACCACCATTATGTCTCATGTAAGCTATGGGAATTGTTTCCTGTCTGGTCTCTCTGCTTCCATTCCTTTACTTACTGGTTAGCTCTCCCTCCAGAGAACAGAATGACCTGTTTGAAAAGGGAAATTAGTTCAATAGCTTTCTATCACATTCAGAATAACACATCTCTGTTTTCTTGTTCTAGCCACACTGGCTTTCTTACTGTTTCTTTAACAAGCCAGGTTCATTCTTACCTGAGAACTTTTGTGAGCACTATTGACTCATTTGCCCACACTTGTGACGGGCAGCTCCCTCATTTTCTCAGATTTCTGGTCCAGTCCCCCTTCTTCAGAAAGGCCTTCTTTGAGTACCCAGTCTAAAATAGCCTATGCGTATCTTGCCACGTTCTCTCCTAATACTGCTTTAGTTAGTTTATTTTTTCCAGAGAGGTTATCGATGCTATGTAAATAGGTTACAACTTTGTATTTGCCCTGTTTCTTTTATTTATTTATTTATTTATTTATTTATTTATTTATTTATTTATTTACTATTCTTTGCCCAAGGGGTACAGGTCTGTGAATCATCAGATTTACATCTTTCACAGCATTCACCATAGCACAAACCCTCCGCAATATCCATAACCCATCCACCTATCCCTATCCTCCCACCCCCCAGTAACCCTCAGTTTGTTTTGTGAGATTAGGAGTCTCTTATGGTTTGTCTCCTTCCCCATCCCATCTTGTTTCATTATTTTTCCCTCCCTACCCCCTACGACCCCCGACCCTGACTCTCAAGTTCCTCATATCAGAGAAATCATATGATAGTTGTCTGTCTCTGATTGACTTATTTCGCTCAGCATAATACCCTCCAGTTCCATCCACGTCATTGCAAACGGCAAGATTCCATTTCTTTTGATAGCTGCGTAATATTCCATTGTATATATATACCACATCTTCTTTATCCATTCATCTGTTGATGGACATTTAGGTTCTTTCCATAGTTTGGCTATTGTGGATATTGTTGCTATAAACATTCAGGTGCACATGCCCCTGAGGATCACTACCTTTGTATCTTTATGGTAAATACCCAGTAGTGCAATTGTTGGGTCGTAGGGTAGCTCCATTTTCAACTTTTTGAGGAATCTCCACACTGTTTTCCAGAGTGGCTGCACCAGCTTGCATTCCCACCAACAGTGTAGGAGGGTTCCCCTTTCTCCACAACCTCGCCAACATCTGTCATTTCCTGACTTGTTGATTTTAGCCATTCTGACTGGTGTGAGGTGGTATCTCACTGTGGTTTTGATTTGTATTTCTCTGATGCCGAGTGATGTTGAGCACTTTCTCATGTGTCTGTTGGCCATTTGGATGTCTTCTTTGGAGAAATGTCTGTTCATGTCTTCTGCCCATTTCTTGACTGGGTTATTTGTTTTATGGGTGTTGAGTTTGAGAAGCTCTTTATAGATTTTGGATACTAGCCCTTTATCTGATATGTCATTTGCAAATATCTTCTCCCATTCTGTCAGTTGTCTTTTGGTTTTGTTGACTGTTTCCTTTGCTGTGCAAAAGCTTTTAATCTTGATGAAGTCCCAATAGTTCATTTTTGCCCTTGCTTCCCTTGCCTTTGGTGATGTTCCTAGGAAGAAGTTGCTGCGGTTGAGGTCGAAGAGGTTGCTGCCTGTGTTCTCCTCGAGGATTTTGATGGATTCCTTTCTCACATTGAGGTCTTTTATCCATTTTGAGTCTATTTTTGTGTGTGGTGTCAGGAAATGATCCAGTTTCATTTTTCTGCATGTGGCTGACCAGTTTTCCCAACACCATTTGTTGAAGAGACTGTCTTTTTCCCACTGGACATTCTTTCCTGCTTTGTCGAAGATTAGTTGACCATAGAGTTGAGGGTCCATTTTTGGGTTCTCTATTCTGTTCCACTGGTCTATGTGTCTGTTTTTGTGCCAGTACCATACTGTCTTGATGATGACGGCTTTGTAATAGAGCTTGAAATCTGGAATTGTGATGCCGCCAACTTTGCTTTTTTTTTTCAACATTCCTTTGGCTATTCGGGGTCTTTTCTGGTTCCATATAAATTTTAGGATTATTTGTTCCATTTCTTTGAAATAAATTGCTGGTATTTTGATGGGGATTGCATTAAATGTGTAGATTGCTCTAGGTAGCATAGACATTTTCACAATATTTATTCTACCCATCCATGAGCATGGAATGTTTTTCCACTTCTTTGTGTCTTCCTCAATTTCTTTCATGAGTACTTTATAGTTTTCTGAATACAGATTCTTTGCCTCTTTGGTTAGGTTTATTCCTAGGTATCTTATGGTTTTGGGTGCAATTGTAAATGGGATTGACTCTTTAATTTCTCTTTCTTCTGTTTTGTTGTTGGTATATAGAAATGCAACTGATTTCTGTGCATTGATTTTATATCCTGACACTTGACTGAATTCCTGTATGAGTGCTAGCAGTTTTGGAGTGGAGTCCTTTGGGTTTTCCACATAAAGTATCATATCATCTGCAAAGAGTGAGAGTTTGACCTCTTCCTTGCCGATTTGGATGCCTTTTATTTCTTTTTGTTGTCTGATTGCTGAGGCTAGGACTTCTAGTACTATGTTGAATAGCAGTGGTGATAGTGGACAGCCTTGCCGTGTTCCTGACTTTAGGGGAAAAGCTCTCAGTTTTTCTCCATTGAGAATGATATTCGCTGTGGGTTTTTCGTAGATGGCTTTGATGATATTGAGGTATGTACCCTCTATGCCTACACTATGAAGAGTTTTGATTAAGAAAGGGTGCTGTACTTTGTCAAATGCTTTTTCAGCATCTATTGAGAGGAACATTTGCTTCTTGTTCTTACTTTTATTAATGTCTTGTATCACAGTGTTTGATTTGCGAATGTTAAACCAACCTTGCATCCCAGGAATAAATCCCACTTGGTCGTGGTGAATAATCCTTTTTATGTGCTGCTGGATCCTATTGGCTAGTATTTTGTTGAGGATTTTTGCATCCGTATTCATCAAAGATATTGGTCTGTAATTCTCCTTCTTGATGGGGTCTTTGCCTGGTTTGGGGATCAAGGTAATGCTGGCCTCATAAAAGGAGTTTGGAAGTTTTCCTTCCAATTCTATTTTTTGGAACAGTTTCAGGAGAATAGGTATTAATTCTTCTTTAAATGTTTGGTAGAATTCCCCTGGGAAGCCGTCTGGCCCTGGGCTCTTGTTCGTTGGGAGATTTTTGATGACTGCTTCAATCTCCTTACTGGTGATGGGTCTATTCAGGTCTTCAGTTTCTTCCTGGTTCAGTTTTGGTAGTTTATATTTCTCTAAGAATGCATCCATTTCTTCCAGATTGTCAAATTTGCTGGTGTAGAGTTGCTCATAATATGTTCTTAGAATTGTTTGTATTTCTTTGGTGTTGGTTGTGATCTCTCCTCTTTCATTCATGATTTTATTAATTTGAGTCCTTTCTCTTTTCTTTTGGATAAGTCTGGCCAGGGGTTTATCAATCTTATTAATTCTTTCAAAGAACCAGCTCCTAGTTTCATTGATTTGTTCCACTGTTCTTTTGGTTTCTATTTCATTGATTTCTGCTCTGATCTTTATGATTTCTCTTCTCCTGCTGGGTGTAGCCTTTCTTTGCTGTTCTTTCTCTAGCTTTTGTAGGTGTAGAGTTAGGTTGTGTACTTGAGACCTTTCTTGTTTCTTGAGAAAGGCTTGTATTGCTATATACTTTCCTCTTAGGACTGCTTTTGCTGTGTCCCAAAGATTTTGAACAGTTGTGTTTTCATTTTCATTTGTTTCCATGAATTTTTTTAATTCTTCTTTAATTTCCTGGTTGACCCATTCATTCTTGAGTAGGGTGTTCTTCAGCCTCCATGTATTTGAGGTCTTTCCAACTTTCCTTTTGTGGTTGAGTTCTAGTTTCAGAGCATTATGGTCTGAAAATATGCAGGGAATGATCCCAATCTTTTGGTACCTGTTGAGACCTGATTTGTGACCCAGAATATGGTCTATTCTGGAGAATGTTCCATGTGCACTGGAGAAGAATGTGTATTCTGTTGTTTTGGGATGGAATGTTCTGAATATATCTGTGATGTCCAACTGGTCCAGGGTGTCATTTAAAGCCTTTATTTCCTTGTTGATCTTTTGCTTTGATGATCTGTCCATTTCAGTAAGGGGGGTGTTCAAGTCCCCTACTAATATTGTATTCTTGTCAATGTGTTTCTTTGATTTTGTTATTAATTGGTTTATATAATTGGCTGCTCCCATGTTAGGGGCATAGATATTTATGATTGTTAGATCTTCTTGTTGGACAGATCCTTTTAGTATGATATAGTGTCCTTCTTCATCTCTTATGATATTCTTTGGCTTAAAGTCTAATTTATCTGATATAAGGATTGCCACTCCAGCTTTCTTTTGATGTCAATTGGCATGGTAAATTGTTTTCCACCCCCTCAGTTTAAATCTGGAGGTGCCTTTGCGTGTAAGATGAGTTTCTTGTAGACAGCATATCGATGGGTCTTGTTTTTTTATCCATTCTGATACCCTGTGTCTTTTAGTTGGGGCATTTAGTCCATTTACATTCAGAGTAACTATTGAGAGATATGCCTTGAGAGCCATTGTATTGCCTGTAAGGTGACTGTTACTGTATATTGTGTTTCTTCCTTTCTGGTCTATGTTTCTTTTAGGTTCTCTTTGCTTAGAGGACCCCTTTCAATATTTCCTGTAGGGCTGGCTTGGTGTTTGCAAATTCCTTGAGTTTTTGTTTGTCCTGGAAGATTTTTATCTCTCCTTCTATTTTCAGTGAGAGCCTAGCTGGATATAGTATTCTTGGCTGCAGATTTTTCTCATTTAGTGCTCTGAATACATCATGCCAGCTCTTTCTGGCCTGCCAGGTCTCTGTGGATAGGTCTGCTGACAATCTAATATTTCTACCATTGTATGTTATAGACCTCTTGTCCCGAGCTGCTTTCAGGATTTTCTCTTTGTCACTAAGACTTGTAAGTTTTACTATTAGATGACGGGGTGTGGACCTATTTTTATTAATTTTGGGGGGGCTTCTCTGTGCCTCCTGGATTTTGATGCTTGTTCCCTTTGCCAGATTAGGGAAATTCTGTATTAAGATCTGCTCCAATATACCTTCTGGCCCTCTCTCAATCTCGTCCTCTTCTGGGATCCCAATTATTCTAATATTGTTTCGTCTTATGGCATCACTTATCTCTCGAATTCTCTCCTCATGGTCCAGTAGTTGTTTGTCTCTCTTTTCATCCTCTTCTTTTTTCTCTGACATTTTGTCTTCTAAATCACTAATCCTATCTTCGGCTTCATTTATCCTAGCAGTAAGAGCCTCCATTTTCAATTGCACCTCATTAATAGCTTTTTTGATTTCAGCTTGGTTAGATTTTAGTTCTTTTATTTCTCCAGAAAGGTTTTTTATTTCTTTAGAGACAGCTTCTCTATTTTCTTCGATGGTTTTTTCAAGCCCAGCCAGCACCTTAAGAATCGTCATTCTGAACTCTGGTTCTGTCATATTACTAATGTCCGCATTGGTTAGGTCCCTAGCTGTCATTACTGGCTCTTGTTCTTTTTTTTGTGTTGATTTTTTCCGCCCTGTCATTTTATACAGATAAGAAGAGATGGATGAGAGAACCAAATACTAACGGGTAGCAATGACTGCAGANATACACTAACCTACTCAGAAGAGGCCTGGAACTGGGGAGATAAGAAAGAGGGAAAAAAAACCAAAAAAAAAAAAAAATCAAAAACCCCCAAAAAACCCAAAAAACAAAATCATACAAATGCGAAACTAAACAAAAATGAATAAAACAAAATTCTATATCTATATTATCTATTTCTGTTTCTATATCTATGTCTGTCTATGACTCTATCTCTATATCTATCTCTATATCTACGTCTATATCTATCTGTATATCTATCTCTATATCTATCTATCTATAACTATTAGACTGGTGAATTGAACAGACCCTATAAGTATCCAAAAAAATAAGGTTAAAAACAATGAAGGGATAAAATATGATTATAACAATGAAAATTTTAAAAAAAAAGAATAAAAAGTGTTGATACGATATAAGAGTTAAGAACGTTAAAATACGAAAAGGGAAAAAATTTAAAAGAAAAAAGTAAGAAAAAAATTCAAAGAAAAAAAATTCAATGAATTTAACTTTGAACGACTGAAGAATCATGGGGAAAAAAGCCATGGATTCTCTGTGTTGCTTTCCACTAGCTCCGTAGTTCCACAATTCTCAGCAATCTTGAACTTGACTTTGACTGTTTTTCTTTTCCCNTTTGTTTGTTTCTCTTGGTCTTCTGGGGGAGGGGCCTGTTGCTATGATTCTCAAGTGTCTCTGCCCGAGGCGGATTCCCACCGCCCTCGCCAGGGGCCAGGCTAAGTAATCAGCTCGGGTTCGCTCTCAGGAGCTTTTGTTCCCTGAACGCTTTCCGTACCTCGTTGGAGGACGGGACTGAAAATGGCGGCTCCCAGTCTCCGACCCAGAGGAGTCGAGAGCCTGGTGCCTCAGTCCTCAGCACGCCTCAGAGAAAAGTAGTCCCTCCTGCCTCCTGGTCTCCGGCCGCGCTCCGAGCTCACCCGGCCTGTGACTGAGTGTCTCCGTCTCTGGCGCGGCCCCATTTAGAATCTCCGAACCCGGCAGATACCTGCAGCCGCTCCCATGCCGCTGCTCCCGGAGGAGGAAGGTGAGTCTCTCCGGGTCTGCCGCCCGTGGGGTCCCCGCTCACAGATCAGTGGCCCGGCTGAGCTTCAGATCCCAGCCCAAGGTCACCCCGAGCTGAGAGACACCTCAGCTCAGCTCCGTCTCTCCCGCCGGCTTCTCTCTGAGACCTGGGAGCTTGGTCGCGCTCAGACACCCCTGGTCTTTTTGTGTCCCCGTGGGTCCTGAGACCACACTGTCCCTGCAGGGGCTTCACCCCCCACTTGGCCTCTGGGGCGACGTCCCTCAGTGGAGCCAACTTCTAACAGTCCCGAGTCTGTGCTCCGCTGCTCGCTCCCTTGCCGGCAGCCAGCCCCTCCCCCCAGAGTCTATCTTCCCGTCGCCTCAGATTCACTTCTCCGCACGTCCTACCTTCCAGAAGGCCGTCAATTTTCTGTTCCTAGAATTGCAGCTCTTCTTCTCTTCAATCTCTGGTGGAATTTGTAGGTGTTCAGAATAGTTTGATAGCTCTCTGGGTGAATTCCTGGGACCTGATGATAATCGGTCTCCTACTCCTCCGCCATCTTGCCCTGACCCCTTGCTCTGTTTCTTCCATTAGAATGTAAGCTCCATAAAAAAATGGGACTTTGTTGTGATTATCCCTTCTCCCCAGCACCCAGAAGAGTATTTAGCAAATAATACCTGCTCAATAAATGTGAATGAATTTTGAGTGAATAAAGGAAAGTGAAGTAAAGAGGCTAAGTGATCCAAGACCAGTGAAGCCACCTGATTGTAAAACCCATGTTTTCTCCACTATATCAGACTGCCTTTCTGCTGAGCCAGGCCATAGAAAATTTGATAATTTGAATATTTTCCTGGTATCAGCCATCACTCACCTGCCAGCGGTTCAGTCAAGATATTGCCATCAAAGGGCGCCTGGGTGGCTCATTCAGTTACGTGTCTGCCTTGGGCTCAGGTCATGATCTGGGGGATCCTGGGATGGAGTCCCATCCCAGACTCCCTGCTTAGCAGGGAGTCTGCTTCTCCCTCTGCCCTTCCCCCTGCTCATGTTCTCTTTCTCTTGCTCACTCTCACTCTCAAATAAATAAATCAAATTAAAAAAAAAAAGCTATTACCATCTATCTGTTTGGAGAACACTGGGTGAAATAGTCCACAATTTGTTGAAAACAAAGTAGATGAGACCTTCTATATCCCTCATGCCTGCGGCCTACCACTAAAATCAAAGAAAGAAAAATCCATTGATCTAATTGTGATCTTTGCAAAACCACCTTTTCTTTCTGCCTGGCATTCTAATCTCTTCTAAGTAAATGTACTTAAAAATAGTGTTACACATTTGTGCATTGTGATCAATTTTAATTTGTTACTAATATGAAGCACTTATTTTATGTGCTTAAAAAATAAGAGTCTACTCAAACACATCAATAAAATAAAGCTTCTTTTACACTTCAGAGTGCTTTTTATAAGCTCTGGTATCGAGAATTGCATGTAACCGCAGCTGCTATTCTGCTGTGCCACCACAGCTGATCTGGAAATGCCCATGAAATCATGGCCCCATGTTCCATTTATGTCACAGCACAGAGGAAGATTAGAGAGAACTACAATTTTTAAGATATCTGTGATTTGCAATCAGAATTTCTGCAGGATTTAATTGCCTGGTCAGGGCTTCTCCCTTCTTTTAGAAATGGAGTACCTGTTCCAAACTTGGCCCTCTATTCCCCAAATTCTTTTTTCTAATACCTGTGATTTTTACAATGATAACAAGCACTGTCAGCTTCTAGCTGCTTGAAATCTTAAGCAAGTCACAAAAGCTCTGTGAACCTTCATTTCTTTAGATTTAAAAAAATGAGATAATGATATTTGTTTCTCACTGTTGTTTTTTCAAGGATTAAGTGAGATAAAGTACATAACTGATTAGAGCAGTACCTGACCCAGATGCTTAATTAGCGTTAGTACTGTGCTTCTCCCTGTGGAGGCTTAGAGTCATCCTTTCTGACTTCTAAATTTCCCTCCAGAATGCAGTTGTGATATAAGAGTTGAACATGGATTTGCCATCAATTCCTCTAATTGTCTTATGTTTTTCTAATTATCTATTCCATTGTTTTTTCCTCATACTATCTCTGCCATCTGTTATGTCCATTGATGATAAAAGGAAAATTCTTGGCTTAATCGGGTACCACAGTGCCTGGTTTATATCTCATAAACATTGTGTCTCTCAATTATCCCACCCAGAAACCACCAGGAAGTGTTAATTACATATTAAAAGCAAATTGGATTACTTTAGGGGTCTTTTCAACAATAATTTTACACTCAATCAGGTGGTAAGGCCATAAATTACACATAATATACTAGTGTCCAGTTCAGGTGTATTTTGAAATCCTTGACTTTGCTCGTGTGTCATTCAACTTTACATCTTTATAAAATTATTTGAAAGTGTTCTATGTTTTTAATACCCTGGTTGGTGAGATAGAGTTGGGAAACAGTGATGATTTGACAGCCAGCTTCAGAGATCTTCAGTCTCTGGACACAGAGTTCATTCTATCTTGAACATAAAAGCATCATTTAGTACATAGCTATTTTTTAAGTAACTTGAAGAAGTCTTTATTGAAATATAACATAAATTATATTTCATTTTGGAATAAAGAATTGAAAAAAAGTTTTAAACATAAATTTTTCTCTTTAAACTCAGCAACAGAAAAAGTTGTATACTGGCCTATGCCAGCCCTGATCCCAAATCTTAAAATACGATGTTATAAAATCTAGAGTCAGATCACCGGACTTCAAACCTCAACTTCTTCTCTTCCTGTGTGTTCTTGGAGAAATCAGCTTAATTAAATAAATCTTCATTTACTAATTTATTCAACAAACATTTTCTGAGCACTTCCTGTACGCAAGACACACTTACAGTTATTTTGGATATAACAGTGAGCAGACCAGACAATAAACTCAGCCCTTGTAAAAATTGTGGCTTACACTGAATGATGGGACATGCACGATTCTAAACATGTAGTAGATATACAGAGCAGAAGGAATACAAAAAGACTGAGATTACCGTCATATCTGGGAGGAGTTTGTTCTGAAGGCTTCATTTCCTTATTTTTAAAAAATAGGGAAAAAATAAAAAATAGGAATTACACAAATACGCGTATCTCAGTGTTGCCATTAAGTTCTGAATGTCAGTTATAATAAAATCCGGTGCTCAGTTCAGTGAAGAAGCATGGAAGCTGTGCATAGACAGTTTTTTTTTTTTTTTTTTAGACGGAAAAGACTTTCTGGTTGGATGGTAGACAACAACATGGGGTCAGGAAAGAGCAGCATCTGCTCAGTGAAATCTCTAGGTAGCAGAGAATAGTGTACATGTAAGGGAGGAGTAACGTATCAATCTTAAAAGATTTCAAATACTCCTCTACCATCTCTCTTTCTTTTTTTCTTTTTTTTTTTTAAAGATTTTATTTATTTATTTGACACAGAGAGAGAGAGATTACAAGTAGGCAGAGAGGCAGGCAGAGAGACAGGGAGAGGAGGAAGCAGGCTCCCTGCTGAGCAGAGAGCCCGCTGCGGGCCTCGATCCCAGGACGCTGAGATCATGACCTGAGCCGAAAGCAGAGGCTTTAACCCACTGAGCCACCCAGGAGCCCTCTTTCAAGATAATGGAAATTCTCCCATAAATTTTTCCTAGCTTCTCTGAAAGAATATAATATTTGTTTGACCTCTAGTAGACTTGTTAGAAGTCAAGTATTTAGAGGAGAAAACACTGAATTAACAGAGGGCCTAGCAACCAAGTCTATCTACAGATGATTTAAAGTCTCTATAAGTCTTTGCTTCTTTTTCTTTTTTTAAAGATGTATTTATTTATTTTAGATAGAGAGAGAAAGAGAGCTAGTGCAGAGGAGAGGTGCCAAAGGAGATGGTGAGAGAGAATCTCAAGGAGACTCCCCGCTGAGCACAGAGCCTGATGGGGAGCTCGATCTCAGGACCCTGAGATCATGACCTGAGCCAAAATGCAGTTGGATACTTAACCAACTGAGCCACCCAGGTGCCCCTATAAACCTTTGCTTCTTAAATTGAAATCAAGAATAATGTTGATCTCATAGTTTAGGAACAAGGGATCAAGACTTATTTATGCTTCAGGTTATTTTTGGAAAGTTATACACAAATAAATAAATTCATGGGATGCTTGTTTTTATATTCATTGATAACACATAGTTGGGAATCAGTAAGTTTATTCAATAAACAAATCTGGAAATGCATGCCCATCTCTTAGGAGAAAGGAGATGAATTGTACAACATTTTATAGTGCTATGCAAATGAAAGTGTTAATTACCACCTTGCTTATCTCAGTTTACTGGTATACATGTTTTTTTGAGCATACATATGTGACCACTAGCTGACCAAGAATAGAGACCAAATTTTCCCCATCTCAATGCTGTTGATGCCTGTCATTCAGAAAAGCTCACTGGTTTCCATTTGACTTGGTGAGGACCAGAGCAGAAGCTGATGGGTAATCTAATTGACAGCCCTTCTAAAAGCACCTAGTTTCTAAACAAGAAGGCAGGTTTTCTTACACACAATTTCCTGTCCCAAGATCCAAATGGGAGAGCCCCGCAGCTGCATAGCCTGAGAGCAGATGTTGCCCTGTCAGGTGTCTTTGATTCTACTTGGGAAACCACAGGAAGCTGGTTGCAGACAAATCATCAGCACTGTAGGAAGGGGAGAATGGCAGCCTACATTCTGTGCTCACAGAGGAGACATGGCACTTGGCCACACAGAGGGGAAAGTGACTAGAACTTGTCTAGAAGTACAAATAAGTGGTACCTGGCTATTGTCTACTTCTCCTTCAGTACAGAACTCCTCACGCTCTGCTTTGTAGTGGAGTTGATATTGAGACATTTGTGTTTCCTTTTTAATTAAAAATCTTTTGATGGTTAAGACCATCATAAAAAAGTATGTGCCATAAGGTATTTTTATATTCAAGATATTTCAATTATTTGAACTATATTGATACCTAGGGACACTATGGATAAGCAGGCCAAAAGCAGCCAGTGGGATCTGAACTGGTATTTATTGAATATCTTAGGGCAAGGAAGAATATTTTCATATTATGTCATTTACTTTTATTTTTATATGATACTATATAGTAGCTAATGTTATTCTCATTTTATTGTGAAGAGGGTTGGAATGTCTAAATGAATTGCCTGAAGTCATATATTTAGTGTATTACAGAACTGGAATTCAAATCCATGTTTGTTTGATAACAAGCCTATGATTTTTCCTCTGCCTCAAAAATTATTAGATTGTTTGCTTTGGTACAGCAGCTGAAATTTAGCTATCATGGTGAATGCATTTTTACTATAACCTCAAATCAATTATATACACAGGTTGTGTGGATATGGATGAATTATTTTATAATTTAAAAATTGCATCAGTATTTCTGGCCATTGGCATGGTTTTCTGATAAAAAGGAGAACATTTTCCATTATAGCTTTCAGGAACACTCCCATGTTGCCTATCTAGCATTCATTTGCCCCCTCCCTTCCTCACAGAATCCTCTGTTCGATTTTTTTCCAGTATAAAACCCATGTGTCTCAGGAGAGACATGACCAGCTCAAACTCCAGGGATTGGCCTTTTTTGTCTAAGGTTAGTTCCATTCCAGTGAAACTCACTAAGGTTAATCCCTTGCCAGTGTTTGGTTCTGAATAACCATGTGATCCATTTAGAGTCTATAAAATGTGAGGAATTTCCCTGAGATTTCTGGGAAAGACTGTTCTTGATCTTCTGAGAGAACTTCTGGATGCCAACCTCCTTTCTTCTGTAACTTGCAATTCATTAGGTGAAGTCCAGAACTGCTACAGCCATCTTTCTGCCTGCCTGGGGATACCAGATCTCCATACAGAAGAAGGCCAGGTTGAGAGATTGGCAAGGATGGTTCACTACTGGGTTTCAGCACCAATTAAAAAAAAAAAAGTGAGATTGCAAGAATTGGATCTGACCCCTTTGGATTAAGTTGACCATACGCTGTGGTCAACAAATGTTCTTACTATCTAAACACTTTAGAGTTGGGTTTTCTTTAACTTGCATCCAAAAGATAAAACTATCCTGCATCCACAAAGAAAAAAATGACAAACTTGATCCTTTTTGCTAGATCACATCATCTTTTTTATTTTATGATTTACAGCACATTAGGATCTCCCTTTTCTCATCAAATCCTATTCATTAACCTCAGTTTATAGGTTTAGAAATGGTGTCTCAGAGTTAAATGACTTGATCAAAGCCACAGTTAAACTGAATAACTTGAATGTTGGGTTTCTAACTTCCAACTTAAAATCTTTTGCTTTTTATCTAGACCAAAGTAAAATGAAGAACAAGGGTAATGTCAAGTTCATTGCTAATTTCTAACATAAAACAATAGAGTATCTTATTACCTTTATTCTAATGTAAAGAATTATTTGAAAGCATCCATTTCTAAAGCCTCATAAATAAAAAGAAATCACTAGACCTACTCTTTTCTTTCCTGTTTCTCATTTATGTTGTTTTCCTTTTTTTTTTTTTCTTTTTCTCTTAAAGAATCACCTTCATCCTTGAGGTTGGCTGAGCGGTACTCTCCTGAGTTCCGTGACCCTCTGTCCACAACTATTAACCCCCAAACATAAAATTATCTGCTCCTCTATCTCATCCACAGTGTAAGCTACCCCAGAGCAGAAAATATCTTACTTATCTTTGTATACCCCACTTCTGATATGTATTAGTCATTTAATTCATGTTTATAGACCTGATCTAAGCATCTGCAATCAATGGGAAATTTTTGAGGAGGAAGTCATTCTGAACTTAGCCAAGTTTTATAGATAGTGGAGGGTTAAATATATTAAGTATATAAACATCTACATTTCAATTCATTTCTGAAAGGAAATCATTATTAAAGTCAATGTATTACTTCCTCTTTTCTTAAAGCTTAGAGGTATAGGTGAATCATTTTGTGTCATGCTAGCCACAGAAATTACTCAAATGTTGACAAACATTTGACCTTATGATGGCTGATCCAAAACCACTGCTATTTTTAAATTATTTTCTTTAACTTCAGGACCTGGAGAGTAGAAACTTTCGTGGTCTATGTTTAGTAGTTCCCCTTCCTGCAAATGTAGGTGGGCTTTCCAGTATTCCCTTCTCAGACTTATTGATTTGTCTTACTTCTCAATTTGTTTTTCATTTGTATCTGGCTGTGGGAGAAAGCTTTTTGAGAAACTCCATGTACTTTTTGTTAAAGTGAATAGAAGAATATGCAGACATTAGCTCAGGTGGAAACTTAACTTTGCTCCTGACTGCCTCATTTTAGCTTAGCATTTCGACTTTAAAAGAGATTTAAATATGTTTAACATTTTTATAGAAAAGTTCTACCTATTCCTTTTGAGGACACAGAACTATAAATTCTGTAATTAGTACAGTCAGAACTAAAGAGTTCTTCCTGAAAAGCTGTATTCACACAGGAGGAGTTTGCATAAAGTGTATTCAGTTAAATTTTCAGAATTTGTTTCATGTTGAAATTTGCCACAGCATGGTACATAAGAAAGAGCATTCAAGAAGGTGTGACAAGGCCTATATTTTCCAGCCCCAGCTGCACCTCGAATGCATTGTGCAAGAGTTAAAAGGTTTGCCCAATCTTAGCTATTTCTGTGTGTAGAAATTACATATTGTCTGGTATACAGAGAATGTGATTCAATTCCATTTTTCTCAATACAATATTTTTAGTAGATTCTTGAGGATCCCTGGCCTATATCTTTTTATTGTTGTTGTTGTTGTTCAGAATTTCTCTATATTTATGTGTTGGCAAGATGAAATCTAAACTCCTTAGCTTGGTTAAAACTACCTAACAAACCTCATGTCCCATTACTTCCCACCAAGAACTTTGTGATCCAACCACATGAAGCTTCTTGCCATTCATCGAACATACTAGACTTCCATGGCACTTGCTATACCCTATGTGGAGCCCATCTCGACTTACCTGCTTGGAAAATTCCTTTTTATCAAGATTTTGATCTGTGTCATCTCCTTGTCTTCACCAGGTCAAATCAACTGCCACTCTCTTGGTTTCCCGTAACATGCCTATATAAACTGTCAACCTTCTCCTCACTTTGTCATGTCTTCTCTAGTGTGTGAGTTAACAGAGTAATTGTGTGAGTAGTCTTGGCAAACTCAGAATTTTTTCCTACCTCCGGCAGGTTGAACCCTACATGGAATTCTATCACTTAACAAAGTAGGAAATTACCAGCTTATATAATACTCATGTGAAAGAAAAATTAATTTAGGAGTTACTTTGGTTAAAACCTGCACCATTGGTCTTTAATTATAATTCACCTAGGAAACTAATAAAACTTATGTTCTTGAATCCTAAACCATCTAAGATATGTTTAATAAACATTATTGAGGTACAATTTATATAATAAAGTGTATCTATTTAAAATTTACCATGTGATGAATTTTGACAGATATATATCTGTGAAACCAGTGCTACAATAAAGATACAAATAATTTCCATCAACCCTGAAAGGTTCTTCATACCCCTTTTTAGCTCTACCCTCCCTCTGTCTGTAGGTGTAGGCAGCAATGGATCTACTTTATATCACAATATGTTAATTTTTAATTTTTTAGAATTTTATGTAAGTGCAGTTATACAATATGTTTAATTGAAATAATGTTTTTGAATTCTGATACACTATTGGAGGGAATTTAAAATGGTGCAATTACCTCGAAAGTTTCTTAAAAATGTGAATGTATGTCTATCATGTGATCAACCTATTCCAATCCAATAGCAAACATGTCTATACAAAGACTTTTTTTTGTTTTTTAATTTAATTTTATTTTTTCAGTGTTCCAAGATTCATTGTTTATGCACTACATCCAGTGCTCCATGCAAAAGATTTTATTTATTTGACAGAGAGAGAGAGAGTACAAGTAGGCAAAGCAGTAGGCAGAGGGAGAGAGAGAAGCAGGCTCCCCACTGAGAAGAGAGCCCCATGTGGGGCTGGATCCCAGGACCCTAGGATCACAACCTGAGCAGAAGGGAGACACTTAACCGGCTGAGTCACCCAGGCACCCTATACAGACTTATCATCAAATATGCATAGCAACTATGTAACTCCAAATTGGAAACAATTCAAATATCTACTGACAGGGCGCCTGGGTGGCTCAATGGGTTAAAGCCTCTGCCTTCGGCTCAGGTCATGATCCTAGGGTCCTGGGATCAAGGCCCACATGGGGCTCTCTGCTCAGCAGGGAGCCTGGTTTCTCCTCTCTCCTCTCTCTCAGCCTGCCTCTCTGCCTACTTGTAATCTCTCTGTGTCAAATGAATAAATAAAATCTTTAAAAAAACAAAACAAAACAAAACAACAAATATCTACTGACAGATGAATGGATAAACAAATTACAGTATATTTTTACAATGTAATATTACTTAACAATAAAAAAGAAATGAATGACACACACAACCTTGATGAATCTCAAATATGTTGAGTGAAAAAAATTCAGACAAAATACATACCATAGATTTCATTTATATAAATTTCTAGAAAGTGCAAACTAATCTGTAGTAACAGAAAACAGATCTATGATTGCTTTGGGGTGGGGAGTAGGGAAGAGTTAAGGGTCAGGGATCATAAAGGGGCATGAGGAAGCTATTGAGGTTGACAGATATATTCACTGTCTTAATAGCACTGATGGTTTCAAGGATGTATAAATATGTTGAAACTTACCAATTTTTACTTTACATATTTGTAGTTTATTATATTTCAGTTATACTTCAAGAAAGGTATTTAAAAAATATTTCCAATATAGTTTTCTAAGGCTTTTAGAATAAAAACAAAAATTTTAAATATAGCCTGTATAATCTGACCTTTACTTTCATCAGCGTCTTCCCACTTGATGTTTGCCCTTGTTTTCTGTGTTCTAGTTATTCTGAGCTTATCTCAGCCCTTCCTAACTCCTTGTTTTTGCCATCACATGTTCTTTGTATATTTTATTCTCTCTATTTGAGAAGTTTTTCTTTACTCCATTTGTCCAGTAAGCTCCCATTCATCTTTCTGATCACTTTCTCAATCATGCCTTCTCTTACCTCCTTATTAGATAAGATTCCCCTATATGCTTTCATGGAGTCATAAAGCTCTACTGAAAGCACTTATCCCAAATTGCCTTCCTTACTAGTCTCCATAAGGCCAAAACTGTATTGATCTACTTAAACTGTATTCCAAACTTAGCATAGCATATAGCACATGATAGACACACAAAAGTACTTGTTGAAGGAATTGAATGAAGAAGAAAATAGTACTTGGGAACCAAAAAAGGGTAATGAAATAAATATGCTAACATCATGAAACCAACAAAGGATTTTCTGTGGTCAGATGGTAACAACTTCAGCAAACATAATTCAGATCTTACAACACATTATACTTGAGATGACTATCCCTATAAGAAGGGAGAGAGCACCACCACGAGAGATTAATTCACACACTGTAGTAAAATATAGTTTTTCACAATAGTTATATTTTAAGGAAACAGGAAATGGAAATTTAGTTATGCTATATTTATAATTTGGTGCCATCAAGGACTTTAACCAGCATGTTTGCAGCTTATTAAGAGGAAAAGAGATAATTGGGTTATAATCTTAATTCTATGGTATCTTACTGAAGATTTTAAGAGAGATCTGATGTCTTCATAGTTTCAGGCAAGCATTTGTTTCATTGAGTATTCATTTCACTTTGTTTGGGTAGGATTAGCTGAGGGCCCCTGCTTACAACATAATAGAGTGGTGTTCTTCAGGGTAAGTAAGTCACCTCATTTAGCTCTTGCAGCTAGAAGAACCATCTATTGTTCTGATGAAAGGAAGCTGATAAGGAAAATCTATTTGTAGTAGTGAAGCACAGTGGCAATATAAAGCCATTTAAAATGAGCTGTGTTTTTGACACAGTCTGTCCATGAATTGCTGCTTTCAAAGTTGAACTCTGATTTAGTATATTTTGTTGACAATGAACAATTTGCTTTTGTTTCACAGAAGGGGAAACACAGTATAAAAATGGAATTAGTGATTTCAGAGAAATTTTGCTATTTGACATATATTTGAAAAAAGTTTCTTGTCTAGATTTGATATGTAATGAATGAATGAATAAAGGAATGAATGAGTGAACAAATTAATATTGTTAAGCATTCATTAATTGACAGGTCAGCAAAATAAACAATCAACAAAATGAAAAGTCAATCTCTAGAATGGGAGAAATATTTGCAAATCATATATGTATTTGATAAGGGATTAAGATCCAAAATATATAAAGAACTTATAAAACTCAATAGCAAAAAAAAAAAAACCCCAAAACAAAAAACCACCAAAACCCCCAAAAATTCAATTAAAAATGGGCAGAGGAACTGTGTATATATTTTACCGTAGAAGACATGGAAATGGCCAACAGGTACAAGAAAAAGTGCTCAATATCACTAATCGACAAGAAAATGTAAATTAGAAGCACAATGAGATATCACATGATTCCTGTTAGAATGGCTATCATCAAAAAGACAAGACATAACAAGTGTTAGGATGTGGAGAAGAGGAAATCCTTATGTACTGTTGGTGATGTTATGGAAACAGCCTGGATGTTCATCAGTGGGTGAATGGATTAAGAAGATGTAGTATATACAATGAGATATTATTCAGCCATAAAAAAAAAAGAAATCTTGCCATTTGTTACAACATGGATGGACCTTCAGGACATCCTATTAAATGAAATGAGTCAGACAGAGATAGGCAAGGACTGTATGATATAACTTATGTGTGGAATCTAAAAAAGCCAAACTCATAGAAATGGAGAGTAGAATGGTGATTACCAGAGGCTGAGGAATGGAAGAAATGGAGAGATGTTGGTCAAAGGATGCAAACTTTTAGTTATGAGATAAATAAATCTTTGGATGTAATGTACGACATGATGATTATAGTTAACAATATTTTATATTTGAGAGTTGCTAAAAGAGTAGATCTTAAATATTCTTACCACAAAAAAGAAATGGCAATTATGTGAGATGATGGAAATGTTAGCTAACACTATAGTTGTAATCATTTGGCAATATATGAGTGTATCAAATCAATAAGTTGTTCTCCTTAAACTTATACAATTGTATATCCCAATAAAAAATAGAGCCTTTATAAGTTAAAAGTACAGTAACAAATTAAAAACAAAATTAGTATTTCAAAGGTCTAAACACAGAATTAGTACATGGAAAGATTTCTGAAGAAATTACTCATAGTATAGCATAAGCAACTAAAGAAAGCGAATATAAAAGAAGGGGAAAGTAAATATATGTATATAATCACAATTTAAGAAAAAAGAAAGGATAAGAGAACATGAGGGAAAGAAAAACGCAAAGTGATATGCCTTCACACTTTTTATAATTGATTAAAGACATGAATCCCTCCCTATATGTGGCCATCAGAAGACCTAGACAAGATAAAGAAAGTGAAGTTCATATCTGATTACACTGAGGTGAATCTCCAAAAACAACAAAACAATGAACAAAATCAATCACTGTGAAACAACTGAGCAGTTACAGACAAAAAAGCAACTGGATTTAATCTTCAAAATACTGGAGAAAATAGCTGGCAACCTAGAATTGATACTCAGCTAAGCTTTCATGTAAAAACCTAGTAAAATGGGCACTTGGGTGGCTCAGTGGGTAAAAGCCTCTGCCTTCGGCTCAGGTCATGATCTCAGGGTCCTGGGATCCACGCCTACATCGGGCTCCTTCCTCAGTGGGGAGCCTGCTTCCTCCTCTCTCTCTGCCTGCCTCTCTGCCTACTTGTGATCTCTCTCTCTCCGTCAAATAAATAAATAAAATCTTAAAAAAAAAACCTAGTAAAATAACCAAGTAAAATAAAAATAACATTTTCATACAAATCAAAATATTATAGCAGAGTTTTGCTCAAGGATCATCTATAAAATACAGAGAATAATCATGAGTCCTATGGGATTTTTAATGGAAATTTAAATTGATACAAACATAAATTGACTATTACACATTAAAAATTTTTAATGTTCATGCTCTTCATACCAAGAAATCCTGTTCTATAACTTTTAGCCTTATAATTTTGTTATGGATATGTGCAAATATTTGCCCATACGAACATTTCAATTTTTTTCATAATATCAAAAAATATTTTTGACCTGCAACAAGAAGGGGCTTGTGAAATATGCCATGAAATATTCAAGTAGTATGACATTATTAATGCCATTTTTGTATGAAAATTTTTGTATGAAAGCATGAATAGGTATCAAAGGTATATTATTTTCAAAGACAGCATACCCTATTATATATAGTTTGAATGCCATTTTATTGTGGTGTTCCTGGAGCTGTCTCTTCCAAGATATTACAGTTAGTTGCCTCTGACCAAGGGAGTTGTGAGTATTTTCAAGTTGGATTTTTTTTGTTCCCAACAGTACTTTAAAATTATTTCTAGGTGTCCCTGGGTGGCTCAGTGAGTTGAGTGTCCAGCTCTTAGTTTCAGCTCAGGTCCTGATCTCATGGGTTGTGGGATCAAGCCCTGAATCAGGTTCTGCACTCAGTGGGAATCTGCTTGGATGTTCCCTCACTCTGCCCTCCCTCTCTCTCTCTCTCCCTGTCTCTCTTTCTCTCAAGTAAATAAATAAAATCTTAAAAAAAAATAACAACCTTCATCTTTAAAAAAAATAAAAAATATATATTTTTACCCTAAACTTTGCTTTTGTACTTAGCATTTATTTTTAGTAAAAATTTTTTATCTTTAGATATGAAAAAATGTGTATACCTATATGTATGTGTATGTGTGTATATATATATATATATATATATATATATATTATATATATATACACACACACGCACACCAGGCACTGGGATCAGGTATTTTCACATATGGCATTTTAGTAAATCCTCATAGGAACACAATAATATAGGTGTTTTATTTGTCAACCCTTCCACATTTTTTAATCGGTGAGAAAATTAACCGTCAAAGAGGTTAAGTGATTATCTCAGTTATATAGTAAATGCGAAAACTAGGCCTGGAACCCAAGACTCAAATCTTTTTTTTTTTTTTTTNTTTATTTGATACAGAGAGAGAGATTACAAGTAGGCAGAGAGGCAGGCAGAGAGAGAGGAGGAAGCAGGCTCCCTGCGGAGCAGAGAGCCCGATGTGGGCCTCGATCCCAGGACCCTGAGATCATGACCTGAGCCGAAAGCAGGGGCTTTAACCCACTGAGCCACCCAGGCGCCCTTTTTTTTTTTTTTAATTCTTTGCCCCAGGGGTACAGGTCTGTGAATCATCAGGTTTACATCTTTCACAGCATTTACCAAAGCACAAACCCTCCCCAATGTCCAAATCTTATTCTTTTAACACTGAAATCAAATTTGGTAAACAAGCCTAAAAATAGGTGTGTGTTTGTTTGGTTTTTCATTTGATTTTCATCCTGAAGAAATTTGTTCAGGTAGTACAGAAGGTGATGTTTGGAGTTGCTTTTTCAAAATGGTAGTAAAACTGAACAGTAGTAAAAATGAGCATGATGAGAAATCTTAGAAAAATTTGCTTTGCCTCATATTGAAGCTGAGGGCAATCATTATTTCAAAATACTTGATGCTAACACAAAATGTCAAAATTGATTTTGAATCCATGGGTTGCATTTTCTCAATAAAAGTTGTATTCTTTACAACTAGGAGGTTGAGGCTTGGGGGCTGGATTAAGAGATAAACAAAGATCTATACTAATTCAACTAGGGCCGAGGTGGGGGCTATGGAAATCCTGGCTCAACCCATATCTTCATTTGTTCTTAATTTACTCATTTAATTGACTCAATCATTCCCAATTTCAAATAAACACAATTATTTCAAATAAAACAAACATGCTAAGTATGATTCAAATAAAGTTCAACTAATAATTAAGTGTGACTGGCCCACATACTTCAGGGCAGGTGAGTAGACATGGAGGAACAAGATATGACAGAACATGAAGAGTGGGGAAAGCATGATGCATTTTATTTAATTTTTTAAAGATTTGTTTGAGAGATAAAACATGAGCAGGGGGCAGGGAAAGAACAGAGGGAGTAGCAGACTCCCTGGTGAGCAGGTGCTCCATGTGGGACTCAATCCCTGAACCCTGGGGTCATGACCTGAGCTGAAGGCAGATGCTTAACTGACTGAGCCACCCAGGTACCCCAAGCATGATGCATTTTAGAGTCAGTTTTATGGGGTCTGACTAGTACAAACCCTCATTGTGGGTATGTGTTCCTCAGTGAGAGGGACTTGAGAGAACTGAGAAAGTGTGTGAGGAGAATTCGGGAGAGTACAATTTATGAAGAAAGTTTAAAGAGTCAAAACTGTTCAGTATAAAGATATTATACATATATGGTAGGTCTAATAGGTTTATTCTGTCCTGTTAATTTTTATCAAAAATAGTAAAATCAGGAAATCAACATAAAGCTCTTCCAATTTACTGAGTGCCTAAAACAAACCAGGTAAGAGTGACAGGCATTTTGAAATATATGATCTCATTTAAGCCTTCTAGCGATCCTATAGCTTTATTATCATTTTACAGAACAGGAAATGGTGGTTCAGAGAAGTTAACTAAATTGGTCAAGCATTCTTCGGGCTGAAAGTACATTTATAAATAATTCTATATACTTTGATACTGTTAAAAAAAGGTACTTTAGCCTTTTTTCTTAACAGTCTCTTCAATTAGTCTGTAAACTCATTGATGACAGAAAAGCATATTCATAGGCCTGTTTACCTTACATATTCGAGGAAGCTCAATGATAAAAAACAGTTTGTATTACAAACTTATTAATGATTTAATTGCATGTAAACATCTTTAGTGAAGATTAAGTAAAAATAAGTGGACTTCAAATTTGTAGTGAAAGGAAGTGGGAGGAGAAGGAATTTAAGGTTGAAATCACACAGCTATTAGTGGCAAAACCTAGTGTGTCTAATTGGCGCCAATGTTCTTATGTTTTCTAAATCTACCACACTTTCTTTATAGGAGTCACTGGGAAGAATTCCCTCAAAGAGGTACTAAATAACAAACCTTATTATGGAAAGTAGGTGAAAAATAGAGATGTGTTAGCTGTAAGTAAGAGGCAGAATGGCCTACTTTAAGAACTTGGCTCATTGGGTCTGATTGGTTGGGTTCAAATTCTAATTCTATCACCCAGATAAGTTGTTATCTACTGTATTATTGTTCCCAATATTCTCTCCTACCTCCATGTGAGAGGATTATCCTTCTCCACCTGACTGGCATCACTTTGGGCCATATGACCTGCCTTGGTTAATAGAATATAAAGAGGAGAAGTTTGTAATGTCTGAACAGAAGTGTTAAGAGCCACTGTATATTCAGCCATCTATCAGTTTTCCTTCTGTTATGAAAATATCATGTCCCTGATAGAAGCTGTTCTTCTGTTCATGGAATGACATGTCTAGGGCCATAGTCGAGCTATGAAGGACATCTAACATGAGGAAAAAATAAACATTTGTGGTTGAAAGCCATGGAGATATTTTTGAGAATATGATGGACCTCATTTTTTTTGTTAGTTGATTCATTAAGCTAACTAGTATCTAGTTAAAATAGTTAAACTAGTTAACTAGTTTTGTTAGCCTAAAGACATCTCTCTGTGATTCAGTTTCCTTTTTTTTTTTTAAAAATAAGATTTAGTGGTTGTGGTGATTAAATAAGTTAGTGTAGATAAAGTAGTTAAACCATAGGGGAGCAGGTAAATATTTCTCTGCAGAAGAAAAGTCTTGATCCATAGTGTTTACCAATTTATCTGGTGTAAATACTTTTTCCAAGGCTGATTCCACGTTATCATCATGATATCACTGAATGGAGAGTTGTGAAAGATGTACACACATTGGGCTCCCAAGAGTAGGGTTTGGCCCCAGCCCATTGCTGAATTTAAAACAGTGCACCTAGCAAACACTGTATTTGAGCATATCAAATAGTAAGCACTATAGAAGAGTTTAATGAAGACAGGTGACTGGATGAAATTGCTTCTTAAATTTCCTTTACATTCTTAAGAGTCTATATTTGGAAGACACCTTACAATTTAAGCACTGTAGGTGAACTGAGAGGTGCTCTGGTATACCCATTTCATCGTGATAGACAAGAGAATTGGGACCTAGAGAGGAGAGGTAGCTTGCTCAAAGTTATCCAGTCAGTAAGAAGAAACACCAGGACTCCTAGTGTCCACTATACTCTTTTCCTCCCAACATGAATAAACACTTTTAAAATATTGCTATGGAAAGGATCAGTAAAGAAAAGAAAAAAAGGATAGATAGCTAATGCTTCTTACCTTGTCTCAATTTCTGATTAGAAATGATAATAATAACAATAAATAAAAGATTAAATTTAAACCCTGGTCATGTTTATTGATAATCCTATTCTTTTGGTGTGCGATTTTGAGTCAGTTTTGAGGAAAGGTGTCATTAGGAAAAATTTTTAATAGTGTATAGTTGTCATGTATCTTTTTGAAAAGTGATGATTATTAGAAAGAACTGGAAATGTTACCAATCACTGAAATGTCTAATTAAGGATGGGTATTTTGACTTTTAAAGTGAGTAAATGAGTGCATCATCTCCTGGCATTCCCCAATAATGTCTCCTCCTAAAAATATTATTGTACATTCCCATGTAGAATACTCCCAAATTAGTGCTTTTCAGACCAATAATGCAGTGTGTTCATATTTTAAGGTAACAGTGATTCATTTCTTTTTAACCATAGTGCTTACGGGCTGTAACTATGGAATGCATTGTCATGGAAACCACATCCCCCCCTTCTCCCCCTCTTCAATTCACCCCAGAGCTATTATTAAGAAACAAGAATTAAAGGAAAGCATTTTGTCAGATGCATATGAGGAGATAACAGGTACACACACACACACACACACACACGTGTGTGTGTGTGTAGAGATAAATGAATTCTCATTGACTAAATTTAAACAATAAAAGATTAAGGCACTGAAATATATTTTTTTCTTTATATATTGCCTTTGGCTTTCTCAGTTGAAACCAGCACAAACTGTAAAATGGGAAATAACTTGAACACAGCAGCTTTAAATGCTGCCCTAGAATAGGAGGTCAGCCTTAGCTTGGGTAATTCATTAGGGAAAGACTGTGTTAGTTATTATTGGAACATCACAATATAGAGCATACAATACTTTTGGGGTGTTTGAAATCCAAATTATAGGCTAATGAATAAGGGAAATATTGTACAACTTTTTTAGAATCCATTCGCCTTTGGAAAAACAGCCGTAATTATAGATGCTCTGTAGGTGGAAGTGCTCACACAATCACACGTTTTATGGTAACATAAAGGGATAAAATGATAAGGGGTACACTTAATGTGTGAATGTGACTTTAGGATCCTACAGAAGGCACCAGACCAGAGTTCTGCTCCTAAAATGTGACTTGGAATGTTTAAGCACATATATATTAGACTTCCTCAGTCCCTGTCTCCTCTAGGTGTGTGACAGATTGAATCAGCCCTGATGGCCAGTAGGGGAATTGACTAGGTAAGGACTCCTGTGCCTAGTATGAGAATCCCAAAGCCTGCAGCACAGCTCCCCTCTTCAGTTAGAGTCAGATTTGTCTCAATGTTTACTGCCTTTTCATGCTGATCTTTGCTCATACTTTGTTCCATGTTGATTTTCCTTTAGGAGGTCTTAATTTTGTAAGCAGGACCCATATTCCTCTCACCAGAGGCTGATTAAAAATGTAGAGTCCTTCTTGATATCCTCCTGGCCCATGGAATGATAACATAAGGGTTGAGCCTGAGAATCCTAGGGAACTATGCAATCATGTTTGGATTCCATTAATCTGAGACAGGAGGGTGGGGTATTTTGAATATAGGCAGGTGAAAGAAAGTTTATAGGGTACTGTGTTTGACTTGACAGTTTGCAAGTTGGTTTGTTGTTGTTGTAAGTTGTTCATACTGAAACTTTGTAAGTCTGAATCGTATAGTGATATTGGGGTTCATTAATTTATAATACAAGTGGTCTGGCATGCTCATGGAACTGCATCACAAAAATGTGATTCTGGCTGAGTTTGCTATGGATATTTAGGACCATTTTATTGCTTTATTTCAAATGAGATCTGAGGTCAATGCCCAATCAGAGACTTTGGAAACTACCATATTCCTGTGAATATGACAGGTCTAACCCTTCTCAGATAAATCTGGAGTCTTTAGAGCATGCTTCTGGAGAAGTGTGATGTTGCTTCGTAAACTATCTTCTGTCACTTGACTTTGAATCTTATCTTCATGGCTTATTGATTGTTGACTTGGGCAAATGATATAATCTCAGGGCCTCAGTTTCTTCCTCTAAAAAAACGTGTCCAATATTACCTGTCTTTCAGGCTAAGACAGGAAACAGGCTATGTAAGTAAGGAGCAGCTGCTATGTACCACTGGGGCTTATCAGAGGAATTTCTTTACCATCTCTAGTCTTCATGACAGCTCTGCAAGGTAGGGGTGAATAGCCCTGCTTTACAGATAAACAAATAGAGGCTCGAGCACTGTAAGTGACTTACACAAAGCTGCTCAGCATGAGAGCCAGAGTCTAATTCCAAATCCTGATATCTTGCTCTTTTTCCACCAACAATTTATAAGGCATAGTGCCAGGCACTCAGGTGGCACCAAAAGGGTGCTAGTTTTGCCCACTTCCTAACTCTTCTGCATCCTTCCTATCGCTTTTTTTTTTCTCTCCAATAAGCAGTTTTGCAGCTGGGCCAGCCACATGCTGAGTTTTTTTTTCCGTCCTAGGCAATTTTCATAGCTTCACTTTAAAAAGGAAGAAAAAGAAAAAAGAGAGAGAAGAAAGAAAGAAAGGAAAAACAAAAACAAAAACACAGTTAATCATCCACCACTCTTGTCATTCATACTTCCAGAACAGCATAAAGACTTCTGGGGCTTTCTGGAGCCTCTAAGATACCAAGGTGGGGAAGGGACTGACTCTTCCTTTTTGAGTTTGAAAAATGTTCTATCAGATAAAGCCTAGATTCTGAGGTGGATTCTACCACCTAGGGAGTGAGTCGGCTCAGTGACCCAGAAGTCAAGGGCAGAGGGCCCCATTGAAGCCATTTCCAGTGCACTTCTACCCCAGGTATCTTTTCGGATCATCAGCTCAGGCACACCAGTATCAGAGGGCCAGCGTGGACAAAGCACCCAGCAGGGTTCCACGGGGGCCTCCCCCTCTTCAGAGCTCGCCCTTGGAGGTCGCCTGCGGCGGGGGGTGGGGGGTGTTAGCGTCGATGGGGGTCGAGTGTGTTCTCGATTATTAGCACTGGAGCTGTCTCACACGGACCCCAGAGATTCCTAGGTTGCAAGGCGGAGGGAGCAGCAGGCTGGGCTAGGCTAGCGAGCACCTTGCTCCCTCCCTCTGTCGGCCCCTCCCTTCCACCCCAATTGCCCGGCCAGCGCTCCCCACGGTGACTCTGGATTGCAGCAAGCCACTGGCTTGTTACCAAATCGGGAGCTGCAGTATTTTTTTTTTTTCCCTTCAGAGAGAATAATTTCAGCCCCCTTCAGCTCGCATGACAATCTTGTGTGACTGGGGCGAGTAGGCGGGCACATCCTTTTACATGCTAATACTGCCCCACCTCCTTTGAACCCTCCTCTAAGCTCCGGGCTCCCTTTTATTTTTATTTTATATATTTTTAAATTTTTAAAAAAAATTTTACCTACTCCAAATTCACCATAGCGGGGGAAACCCTTCTTGGTTCTCTCCCTCCCCCCACGCCTCATTCCCCAGGGAAGGGAGACCCCAAGACGCTCGTTACTTGCCCGCGTTGCTTCCACCCGGGCGCTGGGATGGCTGCGCGGGGTGCAGGGGGCAGCTATCGAAGCGGCTGCTCGGTCTAGGCTGTCACTCCATGTGCCCGGCGAGCGCCGTGTTCGGGTCCCCCAGCGAGCTGCCACTGCCGCAGCCCGAAAGGAATGTCCCCTGTTGTTAAGGACCCTGACTGTTTTACCCCAATGATTTGCCACTGCAAAGTTGCTTGCACCAACAACACTTTGTCGTTGATGTTTGGATGCAAGGTAGGACGAGGTTCATGTCTTTTTAATGCATGCTGCCTCCCTTGGGGGAGCTAACAATTCCTTTTGTTGTTTGTTTCTGTGTCTGCTTGTTGGGAGAGTGACAAAAGCTAGGACTTGCTCTGCCCTTTCTGGGAGCTGGCTGGGTTTGGGGGCCTTGAGAGTGCACTGATTTTTCTGGCGTCCGATGTTGGGTTGATAACTCCTTTGTGGCAGGACCCTTGTCTCTAATGTACTGAGGTTCCAGGAGCAGATCATGCCTCGGAAAGGGGGCGCCTTAGGTGTCTCTGTGCTTGGGATCTTGTTAGACATTTAGTTAGTGACTGGGCTTGTGGCTGCTCATTTGTGAGCTCCTGAACTCATCACAGGTTACCACTGCCTGGAGCCCCAGACCCAAACGGCCCACAGTCAGGGTTACCTTGGATGGTGGATGTGCTTGAAATGAAATGGAACGTATCAGTTTGCAATTTGACACTTTTAAATCCGAGGAGCTTATTTTTATTCTAGACAGAAAATCTGGAGATAGGTTCAAGTTGCCCCTAATTGTGTATTTGTCTCTGAGCTTATACAATCCACTCAAAATCAACACTCAGAAATTTTATCAAGAGGTGGCGCAATTACTCAGTGAAGTTTCTAGCGAATAACTGTCCCACCCCAGATTTTTGTAAAGGTGATTGGTGTTCACAAGGAAATGAGATGTGAAGAGTTTTGAAGCAGTTTACCATTCATTACTCCTTGTGTCTAACTTTTTTGGTGGGCTCAAAGATGCACCCCCTTGGAAAAGATGCATAGAATGTGGTAGTTGAGCAGTCTTAGCCTATGAAGAGTCTGAGTGCATGTCCCCTTAGGTCAGAGTGCATGTCCCCTTACTTCTAGATATACGCCTTCACTTCTTTTCATTGTGAAAAGCTGGTGGGTTTGTCTGGTCTGTCTGTATGAAACATTTTTGTGGCCACTATGGTGACTCTAAGGACAGAGAGAGCATCATCTAAAAAAACTAAAATTCACCTTCTTAAGTGAATAAAATCACATGATCCCTATTGCTCTGAAAGATACCACTAGTGATTGGATTGGACACTGGTAAGCACCTTACACAGGAGAGTTAATGAAACATACACATTCAATTTCATGGGTAGTACTCAGAGGAGGTGTAAATGTAATGGAAAAATGGGGAGTCAGGATTGTGAGTTTTATACTTTCAACGCCTAGAGAATCTCTCTTCTTCGAGCCTCTAGTTTTCTATAAAAGGAGAAGCATAGGTGAGGTGATCCTTCCAGGTTCTAATATTCTCCAGTGATCCTTTTGTAAGATCATTTTGTGGTAAAGTTACTGCCAGAGATTTATGTTTTTTACTCAGTATAGTAGACTGTACCTTAGAGTCAGTTAAAAAAATATTAATCATACTAAAGACTAGCTAGATGTTCCTTTAAGAACCCCTGGAAAGGTCTTAGAGTTTTAAGGTCTGTGTGTTTACTGTTGTCAGGAAGGTGTATGTGAGTGAACAGCACCAATTGCTAACTTGTTAGCTCCTCTCCTTCCCACATCCTGCTACCCTCCACTGTGCTTCTGTCCACTCACTCTTCTAATTGTATTTACAGCAGCATCTTAGCAAGGCTACTATTTAAAATCCATTCCCATAAACTTATGAGAATTTCTTTGTAGCATTAAATGATTATTATCAAAGGTGAATTATTTGTCAAGGGAAATTAAACACAAGCTCATAATCAAATAAGATAAGCTATTGGTGTGGAAATATTGTTGAATATGTGTTCAACCCCTGAAACTCATTTTCAAAGAAGTTTCTTTTATGTTGTTAAATTCTCCACTGATTTGCAGACCATTGGAGGGAATTGGTATAATCACAGCCACACTTTTTTTTTTTTTTTTTTTAAGTCTGGGGAATTGCCTTAGTTGAACTTCCTTTAAGTTCTCTTCCTTTTGGTGTTCTGGTTTGGAAAGTTCAGTTGGTGAGAGGGAACCATATCAATAGAGTGAAACACCTAAATCATGTGTATTGGTAGACATTGTTTCATGGAAAAGAAATCAATTCTCTGTGAAAATAAAATAATACTTTGAAATGGTCTATCCCATTCCATTTTGTCAAGTATTTGAATAAGATCATATAATGAGATTGATATTTATATCAATTGATCCCCATATAATGGGATTGATAATAATCATACTGAACAGTTGGTTAATTACAAACTGGTTGATGTAAGGCTCTCTCCTTAGAATTTTAGATATGGAAAGAATAATAGAACCTTCTATTCTAGCCTTTGTCTGATGAACAACACTCTAACGATGACAACATATTGTGGAACACTTATATATCATATAAGCCTGGGTTTCAAAAACTAGATGTACCACTTACTGGATGTACAATTTCTCTATGTCTCAGTTTCCTCCTGGGTAAAATGGCCACAGTGAAACTACTGCCTTACATCCTACTTGTCACTGTGAGAAATGCAGTTTAAATGAGATACATGCAGTGCTCAGTACTTTTGTATTCATTAAATGATTGATACTTTTATTTGGTCTTGGTTATTTTTACAGCTCTTTTACAGGGGGTGTGTGTCATCTCTTCTAGAAGGACCTTCACTGTTAGTTCTTTGGATAAACTGTTTATTTTTGCTGTGAGCTTGATCATAGATTCTCTTAGAGTTACTTTATGTGAAGTGTTTCTATAAAATGTAGGAGTCATTTGTATATGGATAAAACATTCATAAAACAAAGTAGATGTATGAAAACTAATGAAAAATTGGCACCATTGTTTTACTCAATCAACAAATATTCAATGAGCAACCAAAAAATGCTGGACAGTAGAGATGTGGCAATAAACAGCTCTTGTCCCTCATGGTCTCAAAGTCGAATGATGTGGTAAATGACTATTAATTGCAGTGTTGATTTATGAAAAAAATATAAAATGAGGATTTTAGTTGAATCTTTGAGCAATGAAGGTGGCATTTAAATAGTTGTTGGGGGAAAAAACCTCATGGAGGTTAAGATGTTAATATGGAGCCTCCAAAAATGCATTCATTCCACTATTATCTACAAGTTTGAATATAAGGTTATCAGGATGAGTATTCTTCTGGAAAGGTATTTGTTATGGCAAAGTCTAAAGCCATGTTTACACATAGGCCAGACTTCATCAGCTTCAAACACTTAAACTGTTTGTTCTTATTCTCCCAAACCTAGTAGTGGCTTAAAAAATGTGGAGTAACTTGAGCTTTGAAGGAGGAAGCCCGAAATAATTTTATGTAGTCACTTAGCAATCTCTAGGGCCCCTCTTTGCTGCATCCTGGCTATTACTCAGTTTAGTTAGCTGACTATATGACTTATGACTATAAATGTGAAGTGTCTTTCTGTGCCAGGCTCTATGCCAGGTGCTGTGATAGGCATTAGAGATACAAATATAAAAATAAGTATGACACAATTCCTTTCCTCCAGGAATTGCAACTTTATTGAGGGAGATGATCCTACTCCCTTCCCTAAAATTTAGAAAAGTCATAGTCTCACCTGTTTCTCATAAGAGAAACCAAAGCACAGTAATTCAAAAAAGAGTTTTCCTATTTCATTAGTCCTCCTTTTGACTTAGTCCATATACCATTATCCTACAATGCTGCTTATAGGAATGGAATTTCCATGGAGAAGAAGGCCTCCTTTAAGCCTTTCCCCCCTCATGGTAGTTTGTGTGTTTTATCTGAAAATAGTCATCACGTTTACGTTTACTTAACTCTCTCTTCTCCACATGTAAAGATCCAAGTTCTGAATGTAATTCAATGGCCAGCCTATGTATTGTTTCTCTTTCCTTTATCTTGCCCATGGCTGCATTGCAAGGGCCTGCGGCATCTGCCTGTCCCCTTTCCTTCACTCTCTTTTTTCCAGTCACCATTTCCAAGGCAAAAATAAACAAACACACGATGAAATGTTATTTTCCATAATATTCTAAATGTTTAATGTAAAATATAATGTTCTCTACAGTTATTGCTTTGTTTTTTTTCTTTTTTTAACTCAAAAGTAGTTGTTACTGAAATAGGATTTTGCCTTAGAGAAGCTCTCCTTCCGCTACCCCCTATAGACATTTGTTAATATAACAGCTCATCTGAATAAAACCTTCAAGCCTCTAGGCCACATCAGGTGCCTTTAATAGTTGTCTGATGGATTAGGATAGGGAAAAGTTCTTTAAAAAAATGTTATAAGTCCTAGAACCTTTTCTTTCTTTCTTTCTTTCTTTCTTCCTTTCTCCTTTCTCCTTTCTCCTTTCTTTCTTTCTTTCTTTCTTTCTTTCTTTCTTTCTTTCTCTCTCCCTCTCTCTCTCTCTTTCTTTCTTTTTTCTTTTTTCTTTCTTTCTTTCTTTCTCTTTCTTTCTTTCTTTCTTTCTTTCTTTCTTTCTTTCTTTCTTTCTTTCTTTCTTTCTTTCTTTCTTTCTTTCTTTTTTGTCCTGTGATTGTTTAGACATTGCATAAACTGTCCCACCCCTCAAAGGAAAGGAATTACTTGGCAGAAAGCAACCTCCCTTTTGTTTGTATGGGGACTCGCCCCAAGAAAGAATGAGAATAAGGAAGAGGTTAAAATACTAGAAAATAGAAGACGATGGAATTGAAAGGAGGAAGGGATTCTTACTAAAGGAGTAAAGGGAAAGAAAGAAAATATCAGCTTGATTAAATATCTACAAAAGCTAGACACTATCCTAGGTGCTTTATAAGCATCATTTCTTTGGATCTCCAAAGTTATCAGGCAAACAGAGAAAGGAGGGGATGGAGGGGAAGAAAAGGAACTGGAATAGGTTGATCTGAAGGGAAAGAGACTTTCGGAAAGAGGATGAAGAGGAAAGGAAAATGTGTTGCAGGCTTCTACCCTCCAGAGGGTGCTTATGCAGTCTCCCAACATCAGGGTGTCTCTCAGTACCTCCCTAGTGGACAGTTCCCAGAACACTTGCAAGCTTCCTTTTCCTGCCTAGATACTCTCTTTGGTGGATAAGTGGTTTTGTTTGCTCATTTCAAAGCCAAATTTGTTACAAAAGAGTAGTGAATATATCTGTCTTTATATTCATTAATAGATATATCACAATGTATATTATTGTGGTTGATAGGATAGTTTTCTGTATGTATTTTGAATATGGCCAGTGCCTGGCTATTTTGGTATGTTTGCTGAAATAAATTTAAAAACATACAATCAGAAATAAAATAAATTTTAGAAAATACTATTGTCCCAGAGGACTGGAGATTGAAATTGTTATTATTTTAATGTATATTTTCTTAGTTAGTATGTTTTTGTTGGTGGTGGCCTACATATAGCTTATTTTTTAAAATGTAGTTGGAGTCATAGTGAGTTTACCTTTGAATGTTTTAAACTTATATTAGGATTTTCATATATATTTTAATAGCTGTATTCTACCTTTATTTTTGGATATTTAGGTTTCTCCCTATATTTTCTACTATTAAAAATAAAATAAGATGCGTATTTTGATAAATAAGTCTTTTTTGAATTTAGAATGACTTATTTTGGGTAGTGTAGATTAAGAATTACTAAGACATATTTTAAATATTTTAAAACTCTTGATGATGGGTTATTACATTTATTTTAAAGATGACTGTATAAATCTGCACTGCCACAAGTTACTTTATGTGTTATACCATTCTCCATTTTAAATAGTTTTTTTCTACTTTATGTATTTATAAATAAGAAGTAGTTTATTCTCCTGTGAATAAGGTTAAAACTCTGTTTGACTTTGAGTTTATGGTGTGTCCTGGTTTAAAAATACCTAATATGCAAAAAAATCCAAGTGTTCAAAATGGGTATATCGAGGTAACAGCTATTGACACTGTCAAGATATTAGTCCCATCACATACATACTCACCTGCTACCACATGCCAAATACTGTTCTATATGCTTTATAAATGTCAACTCACTTAGTGCTCACAATAGAGATGGATGTGGTAGTAACCGCTATGTGAGAAATGGGGAAACTGAAGCATACAGACTTTAAGTAACCTGCTTAAAGTCACAAAGCTTTTTAAGTAGCAGAGTCAAAATGCGAGCCCAAGCAGTTTATGTCTGGAGTCTACAACTCATTTCTACAATTAACTATAGTGCTCTCTCAAATAACAACCTCCTATAAGTGCTTTTAAATCAGGAGTCAGTTTTCAAAAAGTATAATTTATACATACCTTTCTTGGCATAAATTTGAATTTGAATGCAAGGCACACCTGTTAAAAGACTCAGCCTCCTTTTAAAGTATTTGTTTCAGGGGAGTTTGATCTAATACACCGTTTCCTATAGTATTCACGTTCTTATTTCTTACATAAGCTTACTAAACTGTATAGATAGGACATGACTTTCTCAAGATCAAACAGCAAGTCACAGTCAAAGCTAGAACCAGGTCTCCTAATTTGTAGCTCAGTGTTATTTTTCTATGCCATGATCTCTGACTATGAACTAGAAGTTTTGAGATTCAAGGTGAGAGAAGAGAAACTGACAAGTTTTTGTCTGTAAAAAGGAGGAAAAATAACACCTTGCTTACAGGACTATTGTAAGAACTAAGTGATATGCCACATGTAAAAACATTTAACACAATGCATGGAATGTGGTATACATTCAGTACATATTTTTGTTTTCCATTTTATTAAGGCCACTTTGCAAACTGGTAGAAAAAAATGGAGGTTGTTGGTAGTCAACTGAAAAGTGTTCTTTAGTCAAACACATTGAAATTCATCTGTTAGTAAATGACGTGTACTCTAACCTAACACATTATTAAAGTGTTTTAATGGCACAAAAGGCAGAATCTAGAAGTTTACACAATTCACACCCCCCAAAAAATATCCTAGATTAAATCTGACCCAGAAAGAGAAAATGAAAAATGAGCTAATGAGTAAAGCAGGTGCTGAATATCCCAAGAAGCAGGTTGCATAGAACTTGTGTCCCATTTGACAAAGGATACTTGCCAGTTCAAGGTCCTTTTCAATTTTTTTACCTGTAATAGTGAAAATTGGGGTGGGGGGAGAGACACTACATATCAAAAGATAAGGAGGGTTAAATGTTATGTGGTCACTAAAGTACGTTCACAGAAAGGAACACTGAATCATAGAATTTAGGATCTTGAAAAATCTGAGACTTTGCTATTTGTTGTGAAGCCTTTTGCTTTGTAATCACTTACAGATTTCCCAGTGAAGTTTCAGAGTCCCTATGGTAAAATCATGTCCAATCCTTTCTGAATTAAGTTACTTCAGGATTCTTGTGGTACCCAATACTTAATACTTAAATCTTTATGATATTTAGTTGTAAATTCTCTTTCTTTGTTCTATTGTCCATCTAAACTCTGACCTCCTTAGGGACAGGGTCCATATCATATTCATTTAGTATAGTACTAAGAGGTCTAGTAAATGTTCCACAAAAGGCAGTCAATAAATGTTGAAAGAATGAGTGAGTTCTGTAGGTGCTTGTTAATGTTTATTGAATGGATGAATGAAAAAAAGTGTGTATTTTGTTATAGTTCATTTGTTATTTTCCTTTGGCAATTTGCCTCTGAGAACCTCTTATGCTATCAAACTTCCTAGAGTTTATGCTTCCCTGAAGCACAGACTGGGCATTACTCAATATGTTACCTTGGTGTGATGGTTAATTTTGTGTTTGAACTTGATTATGCCATCAGGTGCCCAGGTGTTTGGCCAAACATTATTCTGGGTGTGTCCGTGAGGGTTTTTCTGGATGAAATTAACATTTGAATCTTTAGATTGAGTAAACCAGATTGCTTTCTTTTTAAAGCGGGTGGGCCTCGTCCAATCAGTTGAAGACCTGAATAGACCAAAACAGTTAAGAAGGAACTCCTTCTGCCTCACTGTTTTGACCTGGGGTATCATTCTTTTCTTGCCTTTGATCTCAAACTGAAACGTGAATTCTACTTGGGTCTCAGGCCTGGTTGGCCTTCAGATTGGAACTTACATTGTTAGCTATCCTGATCCTTAGGCCTTCAGTCTTGGACGAAAACTGCACGTCCACTCTCCTGAGTCTCCAGCCTGTTGACTGTAGATTTGGGGACTTCCCAGTCTCAATAATTGTGTAAGCCAGATCCATATAATAAATCTCTTTCTCACTCTGTAAAATTCTGACTAATATACCTCATATCTAGGGTCAGATCCCTGGAAATGTCATCACTAGTAAGTGACTCTTTTCTAGTAAGTTACAGGTGAGGTAATAGATTATAATTCACTTGAATCTCTGTGCCATGGGGATCTTATTGCAGTTAAGCTTGTTTTCTCAGAAGGTCCTGGATTTATTTCATTATAAATCACAGATTATACCTCCAGATATAATACAGTAGAAATCATTCAATATGACTTTAATGAATTTTGCATCTATATATACATATATGAATGTTTGTCAGCCTATAAACACATTTGACATTGCAGTGATTATTAAATATTCAATAATGATTTTACTATGAAAATTTAGATGATCAGATCAAAGAGAATAACAACACTGTCCTAGATTATGGCTTCTGGAAACCTCATAAATAATATTTTTTAAAACATCATTTGTATGCATGTGTAATTCTTAATATAAAATATTATTTTGATGGTGTTCTATTGCATTATCTTCATTAAAGTTTTGCCCAAGTTTCTGAGATGGTTAAAGCATTTTATTTGTTGAGAGGACACACTGGAAATAGTTATAATATCTAAAATGTTGGTCCAATACATTCTAACTGCCTTAATATCCACATTATGCATTAGGCCAACCAGGGATTAAAATCATTGCATTATACCTCAAATAATGGTGGTATCAAATTGTGAGTAATGGTATCACTTTCATAAGATCTCAAATAATATGGTGGCTTGTCATTTGACTTGTTATTTAAGATTAAGAAACTTTGATTTTTCCCTTGGAACTACGTCTCATGTTCTCACTATATTTGGCAAAACTCTCCACTTGGGGAAAGGTAGATACACTTGCCATTAATCAATTTCTAGCTTTCTCTTGCTATTATATTTAGCATTAGAGTTGGCAACCCTTGGTTACTTAAATACAATAAGATACTTTTGATGCCTTAGGATTCTCAGTTTGGCTACTGCATGCACACTAAGAGAAACACATGGAGAGGGAAAAACAACCAACAGGTTGGGCAAACTCTTATGGAGTGCTCACCATGCACAAGGTCTTGTTCTAAAAACTTTACATGAATTAACTTACATACTATTCAACATAGCTCGGTGAAGGGAGCCGTTAATCCCCATCTGATAGCATCTCTTCATATGTACAACCAATATCTAGAAGTTGATTTTTTTTCCTTCCTTCCTTCCTTCCTTCCTTCCTTCCTTCCTTGTAGTATAAACACAAAATGCAAAATAGTTCACATTTTAAAAGTGTCTCATGCTTTAATAGGTTGGGAAGAACTGCTACAGATAACAAGAGGACAAAGGAACAATGATTGCTTAAAACATAGTTAAAGAAGGCTTTTTGGAGGTAGCTGAAATTAATCTGGGTTTTTCAAGACCTTGGACTAGGTCAGAAAGAAAAAAAGAGTTTGACTTTGGACTCAAGTCTACTACTGATAGCTACAATCCAATACTTCTTTGCCAGTGTTGAAAGAACATGATAACAGAAACTAGTGGCATGATATTAAAGGTGTATCTTCTCTTTGGTTGGAAGAAGGAAAGGGAGAAAGGATGAAGAAGAGACAGAGAGAGTGTTAGATTATACCCAACCTGCTATCTGAATGAGGCAGAGGGATTTCTTAGGTGAGTCTCAAGCTTGAGTGTTCTTGGTTAGGCAAACATAGAAGGAAGAAGCAAATTCTGAGGATTAGGTTTGGTATTAAAGGTGCTGTGTGACCAGACCATTAGCTCTGTGATGTTGGGGAAGCTCTTTCACCTCTCTGAGCTTCAATTTTCCCATCCATACAATGGAGATAAGATACATTGAATAGGCTTGGTATGAGTTAATACTATACCTGGCAGGTAGTAGCCAGTAAATAGATATTAGTCTTCTTCCTCTCACTCTCTCAGGTACGGTCCCTTCCCATTTCACTTTTGTTTATATTAGCATAGTGTGTGATTGCCTAGAAAGAGGCCTTTTCATTTTCACCTGTAAGATTCAGGAGGTAGGAAGAAAAAGTTTACTGTGTGAACCAGATCAGATATTAGCTATAGTCAGTCACCTTTACTAAGTATTCAGTGTGCCATCATTTTGTTAGAAAGATTTTATTGATCATCTCTAGCATTTTGTTAATACATCCCATTTTGTCCTCCTTGTAGTAACACTGGCACAACCTTCCTCCTGTGATTTTACCTCAGAGAATCTTTGAGAGAATGCTCCCAACTCCTAAAACACCTTACATGTGAGAACAGATTCAGCAATGTGTCTGTTATTATAGCTGTTGTTACCTGAGGTATTGGTGCCTAAAGGTACTAAGCAGATAACCCTCTTTCTAACATCTGCTGCCTGAGAAAATTTTGTTTTACATATCAGCAAACCTTATTTCTTTTATTTAAAATGCCAAATGACCCTCAAAAAAGAAATGCTCCTTGAGATTCTGCAGCCCCTCTAATTCCCAAATAGACCTTTCTTGAGTTTTGTAAAATGAAAACATTTTCTCTCTGTGCTTGAGCCTTGTGTATTGCCCTTTGCCGGAGCTATTTCCCCAGCAAATTGCTATGGTTGATCTTTCAAGCCAGAGGGAAGAAAAAGGTTTTATAATGAAAATGCTGACAGGTTCTTATCTACAGCAGTATGAGTAAGGATGCTATGATCTCATTTATTGTAGAAATCGGATGCCTGTTTTCGCTGAAGGGAGATCAGGCATCCTCCAGAGCTCTGGGGTTTTGAATTTTTATCTTGAAAAGTTTGCGAGGGAAAAAAAAATAACTGTAGGGAAATAGGAAACCAGGGCCATGCAAACTGCACCTTTATTTTTCCGGTAAAGTAGTAAAATGAATTTCAATAAGGTTCTCTGATGAAGGTGGTCAGAAGGTTTAAGAGGCTAGAAATGGGGATTGTGTATTTGCTTGTTGCATGCACAGCTTGTCTCTTTGTAAAGGATTTATCTGACTATTTAGAAAGAACCTTTATTCTTGATCTTATTTATGTTTTAAAGTGATGATCATGATTTGTGGACAGCCTTCTGAAATTAGTTATATTTTGCCCCTCAGCATAATAGCTCTCCAAGGTACTTTATGGTTATTATAGAAACTTCAGTTTCTAAATGCACATCGAGTTTAAAATTCTCTTCACTACATGTGTTCAAGTATCAGGCTAAACACTGTTTTTCCATGATATTTTTAAGGTGATCAGATAACTGGTTTGGGCTAGACTGGATATTCTTTAAAGTATTTTTTCTGTTCACACTTCCTATGTAATGCTATATGCCTTGCCTTAAGTCACAGAGCATGTACTGGTGGCACTAGGGTCCAAGCTTACTTTTCTGACTCTAAGCCCAGAGAAAGTTTCCTTTTCCCTTGTTTGTCCCTCCCTAAGCATTTCCTGGGGACAGACCATGCTTCCAAAGCATTCAACCAAAATATTCCTGGGATCCTGCCAAGAACAGGGGGCAGAGCTGGTGGTTGCCCCATAACACTCATTTATGTGATTAAAATGAGTATGTGTTACCTGTATTGAAGTTTGAAGCGCTGAAGGTGCACAGTGCAGAGGCTTAGCAAATGTGTACTCACTCAAACCAGAATGCACCTGTGCAGTGAAGACAGCTAGAAGTTTCAGAGTATCAGGGCAGAACTAGCATTGCATGACTTTGAGATACTGGTTCCTTCTTTCCTATGGCTTCTAACCTGTTGCAGATAGCCCTAGCCTAGAAATACAGTGTGTTTGGTGCTTCTGAACCGATTGATGTGAGAGCATGTGGTTCGGCCAGATGAAGGCATTGTGGGCTTTCTCTTTCATTCTTTTATATCCCACTTTAAGAGTCCAGGACCTGGATACCACCTTCTTACCTCCAGTCAAATCAGTTTCATTAACAGCTCCATTATTGGTTATTTATACTTTTACTGTTAAACCAAGAAACTCAACAAAAATTTGCATCTCCCAAAACCCAGCTACTTCTGTCACAGGAATATGAGGACCAAAATATATCTTTGAAAAATGAAAATCTGTGTCTTTGTGTAAAAGTGGTCTAGGTGGTAGACTTTCTGAGTTCTAGAGAAGCAGAGAAAATGTGCTTATATAGTTGATTTCAGATGAACCAGCTTTCTACTAACAAAACCAAAATCTGGGTATTTGCTTGCATAGCTTTATTTGTAGGATTGCTGGTTTTGGGATATTAACAGACCCACAGGCATATTTTTTTCCTTCCATTCATATGGACTCAGTAAGATAATTTCTAAGTTTTCTGACTGAAAAGGACAACCCCAAGTGTATTATTTCACTCTAGCACAGGTAGGCGTTCTGCATTTTTGAATAAGCATTTCACATTGGCATATAATTCTCCTTTATATACATCTTTAGAGAAGAGATCTATCTGACAAACCCTGGATTTCTTTTGCAGTTGTTGGTTAACATTTAATTGGTGATGTTTTATTTCACTTATTTCTCTCTGCAACAGTTTAGGAAAACTGTGCAGCGACTTTAATTTCAGCACAACCAAATTTTTGGCAAATTAAGAGATAATGGATTGGACTTAAGTGGATTCACAAAGGTTTAGCTTTAAAAAAACACAAAACTTACTTCCTGCTGGAGAGGCAGATCTGCCAAAATGAGTTTCTTCGGTCTCAGAGTATTAACATTAAGGATTTGATGTTGTGCTTCACAGATGATGATAGTTTGCAAGATCCTTTATTACATATCATAGACTCAGTCCATTTAATCTAATTCTGAGTTAAGTCATGGTGCATCTTTCAAGATGTTCCAATATGCCATTCAGAAAATATTAATGAGGTGGTTCACATGTGTCTACAGTTGCTTACTTTCAAATGAATGATCCTGATGTATCAAACAGTTTGAAGTCCTTGCCTTGCGTACAGTCTAGCTGTTCAGAGCCTTCAATTTGTTAGCACTGAGTGGTCCTCCCTCGCCTCAGTTCTTGAGTTCATCTGGGAAAATTCAGAGCTAAACTCTTCAGCAAGCAAGCCTTTAACAGTGGTCAAAGCAAAAGTACACTCAAGGTGGGGGAGGGGGTAGGCCCAGAGCTGGCAACTGCACAGGGGATTCCAGGGTTGTCTTTTCTTTTCATGTTTGCATGAAAAGGGATAAGGGTCTCTGACTGAGGATGCATCCAATCATCTCAGGGACTCTTTCTACCATTGGGGAGGTGGAGTTTTTGGCCCAGTTATGTCCTTGTTGGAACTGTCATGACAGACTTCCCCCTGCGTGTGTGTGTGTGTGTGGGGGGGTGGTTCAAACCACAATGTAAATGTATTCAAATGAAGCTATAGGTTACTGTAGGGCAGTAGTTATAGGGAATAATGCATGCATATCCCCTGGGGTCTTTCCCAGCTCTTTGGAACCTGGTTTCTGCCTTTTATCAATATGAGAGCACTTATTCCCTGCTGAGATCTGACTAACTGCCTACTCTATCAAATGCACTCTCTACATAGCTGCTTTTAGCTATGAACCATCTAGCACCTTGTACTGTTATTTAATGATTTCATGTAAACATTCAACTTACCTATCCAGTAAGAACACTACTGGTTTATTTAGCAAACAAATTATTTATTCTCTTCTGGACTTGCCCAGGGCCTTACAATGGTAAGAACTTTTTCCAAGGAGGGAGGAGATCAAAGAAATTACAATAATATGGCTAATCCTGGCTTATCCTTCTGGTCTCAGTTTGTGTTATCTTTTTATGGAAGAAATCCCTGGCTACCGTATCACCTCTCTGCTTCCATGGAGTTGTAGACATTTTTCTGTCATACTGAAATGAATTGTCAAAAGGCTCTAAATACTATGAGATGCCAAAGTCTGGGACTTAACATCTTGAACACCTAGCTACTAGTATAGTGTTTGCAACATACTACGTGCTCAATATAGGTTTGTTGAATGAATGGTTTATGTAATCTTTATGTTTAATCATTTAGGCAAGTGAGATCTAGTGTTAATTTCAAAGAAGAAAGACCTGTCCTAGTTTTGTTAAAGCTTCTTTTGCTTCCCCCATAATGACACCCATCATACTTTATTTTTAGGATATTTTTAGCTGCATATAATTTCCACTGAGCTTCACTTCATGAGAGCAAAGGGAAAAATAAGGCATTCAATAAATATATGTTGAATGAACAAATGAATCCCTCAACACTGGCAACTAAAAATCAGTTGGTAACATGTGATGAAGGAATGAATAACTAAATGAATGGCTAGAAACATAACATCCCATTGTAACCTATGTTTTGTGAGTTAGTTTTAATTTATCTTAAAACAATTTATAGTTTTCTAATAACTGGAAGGGATTTGTCTTGCATTTATTGCTTATAAACTGACACCAGCTTTCATCTCTCTGAAAGCCTCAGAATCCAGGTATCGTTCAGTGTCTTTAATAGAGTTGAATGATCTGTAGTAGGGCTGTGAAGAAGAGCTGGTCATGCACTTTACAGGATGAGGCCTGGCTCCAGCGCTGCCACAGAAACCTGGCACCCCTGGTGCTTGGGGAAAGGAGATCACTGGAAAATTTCCCCATGTGCGGTGTGCTTCTCAGCACCGCTGTTTTCTCCATCCCAGCTAAACTAGAATTATCAATCCCTGTGTAAGTCCTTCTGAATTGAGTGCAGTTAAAACTAGTTTATTTTCCATTTGTTAGCTGATTTGAATGCTTCATTCCCTTTAGAAATTGTTCTGGCTAACTAGGCAGAACTGCTGAAGACTGTTGCTAAGAGCAACCAGCTAAGAAGTTCTTAAATTAACTAACAGGCCACTTCAACTCCATTCTAGAAATGAGTGTGTACATATGTGTGCTTGCTCGTATGCCTACTTAAATAACAGATCTATACATACATGAATAAACCCATCATTACCTATAGATTAGTCAGGGCTTTTGTGTAGAAGAACCAAGAAGAGAAAATGATGAAAATCTTCTGTGAATGTAAGAAAATGAATAATTGAGAGGAGCCCTGGTCAGTGGTGGTTAAGCCATTGGAATATCAAAATGCTTCATATTTTAAAATTATTTTAGTGGTATGGCTTCTTGCCTACATGTAGAAAATGTAGCTTGTCTTCTCCATAAAAGCTAGAACTCTCTTATATGTCATTCTATCTCTACTGACAGGCGTGATACCAGAGAGTAGGTACCTATTAACCTTTTCTGAATAAATGAAGGAAATACTGTCTAGATAGTAGTCCCATTTTATCAATGAGGAATTGGACAAAAATAAATAACATTCCGTGGGTTTATAGAGAGAAATGGGCTACATTACTCTTCAAACCGAGGTCTAATTATGAAAACTGCACTCTCAAGTGAATGTAGTTCTTTTTCCTTTAAGTCCTTTTTTAAAAGTACTTTTAAGTATTTTTCTTTTAAGTACTCGGCAGGGCCCAAGTGTAGATACCTCATGACTTAAGAACTGGTACCTGTGAAGAGAGTATCGTAGAGGCGGAGGTGTGAATTTGCCAAGTTCAAAAAATTGGGGTTGAAAACTCGACTCCTAACATTTACTAGTCGTAGGAAAATAGGCAAGATACTTAAAATTCCTGAAGACTAGTTTCAAGTGCAAAAAGAAATACTCGTGGTTTATGAAAACACATATTAGAAGGATTAAATGAGATTGTAAATTAAATATGTAAGCACTTAGTATGATATATGCTAAGAAATATTAGCTGCTACTATTACTGTTACTGAAAGCAGAGAAGAAAACAATGTGGTAATGTGCTGGCTATTCTGGGGAATCGATTCCACCAAAATCAATAAATCGACAATTACATAAAAATCTTTCATAACTGAATCCATGCAGCACTATATATGTATGCATGTATATATATATGTATATACACACACACTCATGTATATATATATATGTATTTTTTTTGAACTATCTGGGTGAAAGTCACCCTCTTTAATTTCTTATGGTTTTGTTTAGATCTAACCTGAAGGAAAAAAGATCTATGATTGAAAACAAGTCAGGGTCTCAGGGTTTCCTTCAGAGAAATTGAGTAAGTCTTACTACAGTGCACAGAGTTAAAACTGTGATTCATGTGGACTGTGGCACCTTACAGTCTTTCTTGTAATGATGGTACATTCATTTTTAAAAGATGACTCAGTTAATCTAACCATAGAAATATGTCACTCATCTGCTACAGTAAGGAAATCATAGGTTCTTTTTTAGCACTTTTTTTCTCAAAGAAAGTAAGCCCCTTTGAAATGTGTGAACCATTTTTATTATTTTTTAAGTTTTTATTTAAATTCCATTTAGTTATCATACAGTGTAATATTAGTTTCAGGTATACAATACAGTGATCCAACACTTCCATACAACACCCTGTGCTCATCACAACAAATGTACTCTTTAATCCCCATCACTTATTTCACCCATTGCCTCACCTACCTCCCCTCTGGTAACCATCAGTTTGTTCTCTATAGTTAGTCTGTTTCTTGGTTTTTCTCTCTCTCTTTCTCCTTTAGCTTGTTCATTTTGTATCTTAAATTCCACATATGAATGAAATCATGTGATGTTTGTCTTTCTCTGACTATTTCCCTTAGCATTATAAACTCTAGTTCCATCTAGATCTTTGCCAATATGAGGCTTTCATTCTTTTTTATGGCTGAGTATTCCATTGCATATATATACCACATCTTCCTTATCCATTCATCAATTGTTGGACAATTGGGCTGTTCCCATATTTTGGCTATTGTAGATAATGCTTCTATAAACATTGGGGTACATTTATCCTTTTGAATTTGTATTTTTGTATTCTTTGGGTAAATACCTAGCAGTGCAATTGCTGGGTCATAGGGTAGTTCTATTTTTAACTCTTTGAGGAACCTCCATACTGTTTTCCAGAGTGGCTGCACCAGTTTGTATTCACACCAACCATGCAAGAGTGTTCCCCTTCCTTCACATCCTGGCTAATACCTGTTTTTTCTTGTGTTGTTGATTTTCACCATTCTGACAAGTGTGAGGTGATATCTCATTGTAGTTTTGCTTTGTATTTCCCTGAGGATGAGCGAAGTTGAGTGGCATGTTTTCATGTATCTGTTGGCCATCTGTATATCTTTTTTTTTTAAATGTCTGTTCACATCTTCCGCCCATTTTTAAATTGGATTATTCATTTTTTTGGGTGTTGAGTTTTGTAAGTTCTTTTTATATTTTAGATACTAACTTCTTATCAAGGTTTGTTGATTGCAGATTGTTTCCTTGACAGTGCAGAAGTTTTTTATTTTGATGAAGTCCCAGTATTTTATTTTTATGGTTTAAGGTCTGACATTTAGGTCTTTAACCCATTTTGAGTTTCTTTTTGTGTATGGTTTAAGCATTTTTGGTGAAAATCTAGAAACACAGTATAAACATCTCTGCTTCAGTGATAACTAGTGATGCAAGAAAGTTGTTAGGTTTTGAAGCCGATGGCCAAGAAACAATTCTTGAGATGTCTTCGGTACAAAAAGGTTGTTTTATTAAAGCATAGGGACAAGACCCATAGGCAGAAAGAGCTGCACTGGGGTCATGAGGAGTGATACATTATATATTTTCAACTTGGGAGGGGGTTAAAGATAGTATAAGTCTCTTAGGAATTGAGGGGGCTAGCTATTGTTAGGAAAGGTCATTACTATCCAATGGAACCTTAGTCATGAGACCTTTCAGATGTATACTGGTGGGTCATATGCTTGGGGGATGACTGCTAACAAATATCTTTGGGGGTTTAGAGATAAAGGAAATTTCCAAAGGAATTTGTATATGTTAAAGTAGACTTACAGGATCTGGAGGGTGGGGGGAAGAGGTGGGGGAGGTTGGGCTAAGATTGCCTTTGCCCTTAATAAAATAATAACATGGAGGCAGCAGCTGAGTTCCTAGAGGAATGTCATTCTGCCTGTTTCAGGGACTTGTTAATGGGCTGTAAGTAGTAAGGAAATTTAATAATTTTCCTTCTGCCTTTGTTTCCCACATCACTAGGACCAAATGAATACAGGCATGGAAGCTCTTTGGCGAAAATGACCTTAATAAATAATTACTAAAATTTCATTTCCTATTTTGTGTAGATCTTTTCTTTTGCCAGATGCTGGTGGGGCTTTGCAAAGATAATGATGAAGAAAATAGAGATTGTCTCTCCTTCATGGCGTTTATAGTTAGATAACTAAGCAAATGCATGTATAGTAACAGTTAAAAAGAAGATGGTATGATAAGAAATTATACAACACCTGATTTAAACTGGAAGGTCACTGGAAGGTTTCACTGAGGAAGTAATATTCAGGGAAGATGAATTAGAAAGGTCAAGTAGAATGGCTATTATAGTAAGATGGGGGCTGATGGAGGTAGAGGAAAAAGAAATACTTGAGGGAATTATCCAGATTTAGTGATTAATAAATGGGAAAGGTAGAATGCAAGGGAAGTGTCAATGGACATTTTAAAGTCTTATGCCTGGAGTTTTGGGATCATTATGTTAATGTCAACAGAACTAGGGAAATTTGTAGTAGGTGAGGAGGAATTTCATTTTATTTTAATTTATACGTTAAGTTTGGGGTGACAAGTCATCCACAAGGTTAATGAAGACCAAGCAGTTGAAATGCAGGAATGAGAAAATGAGTCAAGCCAAAACTACAGACTTTATACTCAAGGACTGTTAATGCCCTCAGAATGGGGAACAAGCAGAGGGAAGCAAAAAAGTTGAAAATCCCTACAGTGAGAGGTGAAGAGTTAAAGTTTAGTAAAGTCCAAGAGATTTAGTACTACAGCAACAAACTAAGGAGAGAATCCCAAAGATAGGGGACTGATGTTACTGATGATTTATTTATTTATTCACTAAATATAATATATATTGAATATTGTGTCCCTAGTTTGTGCTAGGCAAGTGGGGCATCAATATAAACCAAGCAGACATATGGCCTAGAATAGGACTTTTTTAATTGAGAAAAAAAAAGGATTTGGAAATTTCAGTAGAGTCAATAGGTTGAAAGCTAAATTGTGTGTGGTTTAGAGGAGAGATGATGGGGGAAGGATAGAGGCCACAGCTATGTCTTATTCGGGGAAATCTACAGAAAAAGAAGGGAGAAAAAATAGGGTGTGATCTGGATGGGTCTGTGAGAGCAAGTGAAAGTTCTGCTCAGTTCTTCAGACAGCACTACAGAGAGAGAAGCAATGAAGACATTGTTGAGTGGGTTGTAAAGGAAACTGCCCAATATTGGGAATTGTAAGCCTTCAATTCCAGAGCCAACTTTGCTATGAATACATCCTTTCCATTTTCTGGGCTTACTTTTACCAGTAAAAAGAAAAAAAAAAGTGGTAGGAGGTGATTCAAACACTTCTAAAGTTACTTCCAGTTCTAACATTCTGAAATTTCCACAAGAATGGGGTAAGGAGACAAGTCTCACAGGAGGTGGTCAGGGTGAGAATGAGGGTGTGCAGGACCTAACATGCTTTAATAACAACAATAGTAATAGCTACAACAGCTATTCTGAGCAAGATACTATGCTAAACATATTTTCCTTTGCAATAACTCTTGGAAGCACACATCAGTTCCCATGTTAAAAAAGAGAAGCCTGGAATTACAGAGATTAAGTGATTTGACCAACATTGCTAGCCAGTAAGTAGAAATGAGATTCATATCAGGCAGACTTGACAATGAGAGAAGATAGAGTCTTCCCTCCTACTGGAATTCTACCTCTTTAAGAAAAGAGGAAGTGAGATGTTGGGGATAGCAAAAGGAGTTTGGGAATAGAGGCCTGTGAAGAGGAGAAAAGGTCTAGGCCAGCCATGACTGGAGGTGGATCTAAGAGAAAGACAAGACAACCCTACCAGAGTGGCCGTGCCTTGGTCTGTGGTTTTCACCCAGCCCTGTGACTGGTCCTGTATAGCATTCTGTTCTGCAGCTTGAGAGCCAGAATGGAGAAGCAGGAACTGGAGAGGATCCAGGATCCAGGACTGACACATATGTCTTGGCGGAAGTTTAAGTGGGAGACCAGGGAGTGATGGCAGGCTGTGCTGCCTGGCTGACTGCAGTCTCAGGGCTGGGCAAGGAGTCAGGGTAGACAGAAGCTGACTGATAGTGTGGGTGCCTCTGCCTTTGCTTGCTCAAGTTATTCAGCACATCCTCTGTAACAATTAGAAATCCAAACAGAGGGAGAAGAGCTTGGAATAAAGCAAACAGAGGATTCAAATCCAGACAGCATCCCTGATCACCAAATGAACTTTGAACAAGTTCAAATGTCTTGTACAACCTCTTAGTCTCTATTTTCTGCTCTGAATTGTGGTGCTATTAATGTCAATCTTGCAGGTTGTTGTGAATATTATCTGATATATAAAGGGTATGAGTGGCTTACAAATAATGTTTCTATACCCCATGTTATTATTGACATTGTGTGAGATATGATTTTGTAAAAAAAATTTATTTTCCTGATAAATTAGCCATATTTCAGTTTTTCTCATAGAAAAATTGTATATTCTCCCTTCAAAATTTCATCATATAAAAAGAAGTCTCAAAATGTTTCAGTATAAGTTAATTTTCATATAATGTTGAGGATAATGAAGGCAAATTTTTTTATTGTTGATTTTTTTTTGTTTTTCACACTTAGCATTCATTTATGTACCCTGAGATTGGCTTCACAGGATTCTTCTATTTGATTTTAGCATACTTCCAATTATCTTTAGTAATTATTTTCTTTTGAAGTTGTAAAAAATAAATATCATTCATTTACAAACCATGTTAAAATAATGCAACTAGTTACAAAGTTATATCTTTACTAAACACTATGAGGTTTTACCAACTCAAGATTCTTCTTGCTGGATTAGAAGTCAGTTTTATTTGCAATCAAAGAAAGTAAATGCAAAAAGTAACATTTAGTATATACCTGATATATGTAAGGAACTGTCCCAAATGTGATGTGAACATATGAAGTAAAGGCAATTTTTAAAAATTAAAGTAAAATTGATATATAATTTCCTATCAGTTTTAGGTATACATGGTAGTGATTCAGTATTTTTATATATTATGAAATGATTCCCATGATAAGTCTAGTTACCGTGTCACTATACAAAGTTATTACAATATTATTAACTGTATTCCCTCATGACTTATTGTATAACTGGAAGTTTGTACCTTGTAATCTTTACCTATTTCTCCAACCCACAGCCTCTGTTTGTTTCCTATATCTGTGAGTCTGTTGCTGTTTTGTTTGATTTTTTTTAATTCTATTTATAAATGAAGCCATATGGTATTTGTTTTTGTCTGACTTTTTCACTTAGGATAATACTTTCTAGATTGATCCATGTTGTAACAAATGTGAAAATTTCATTCTTTTTATGGCTAATATTCCAGGTGTGTGTGTGTGTGTGTGTGTGTGTGCGCACGCATTTATTTATCCACTCCGCATCTTTATCCATTCATCTATTGAAGGGCCATTAAGATGCTTCCATATCTTGGCTATTATAAATAATCCTGCGATGAATATAAAGGTGCATATATCTCCTCAAATTGGTGTTTCATTTTCTTTCGATAAATACCCAGAAGTAGACTTGCTAGATCATATGGTAGTTCTATTTTTAGTTTTTGAGGAACCTCTGTACTGTTTTTCATAGTATATTGGCTGCACCAATTTACATTCCCACACCAAAAGTGTGGGGAGGTCCCTTTTATCCACATCCTCACCAACATTTGCTTTTTTTTTTTTTGTCTTTTTTTTTAATAGCCAGACTGACATGTATGAGGTAATATCTCATTACGGTTTTGATTGGCATTTCCTTGATAATTAGTGATGTTGAATATCTTTTTATGTGCTTGTTGGACTTTGGAAAAATGTCTGTTCAAACCCTCTGCCCACTTTTTAATTGGGTTTTTCTGATATTAAGTACTATAAATTAACCCTTTATTGGTTGTATGATTTGCAAATATCTTCTCCCACTCAGTAGGTTGCCTTTTCATTTTGTTGATGGTTTCCTTTGCTGTGCAAAAAGCTTTTTAGTTTGATGTAGTCCTGTGTGTTTATTTTAGCTTTTGTAGCTCTTTCCTCAGGAGACTTGCCCAAAAAAATATTGCTAAGATCAGTTGCAAAGAGCTTCATGTCTATATTTTCTTCTAGGAGTTTTGTAGTTTTGGGCCTTACACTCAAGTTTTTAATCCATTTTGAATTTATTGCTGTGTATGGTATTACATAGTGGTGCAGTGTCATTCTTTTGCATGTAGCTGTCCAGTTTTCCCAACACCAATTATGAAGAGATTGTCTTTCCCCCATTGTATATTCTTGCCTCCTCTGTCAAAGATTAATTGATCATATAAATGTGGGGTTTTTTTAATCGCTCTATTCTATTCCATTGATCTGTGTGTCTCTTTTCATGTCAGTACCATACTATTTTGATTACTATAGCTTTATAGTAAAGTATGAAGTCATGGAGCATGATACCTCCAGTTTTGTTCTTTTTCACAATACATTTTGCTATTCTGGGCCTTTTGTGTTTCTGTACAAATTTGAGAATTGTTCATTCTACTTTTGTGAAAAATAACATTGGTGTTTTTGTGAGGATTGCATTGAATTTGTAGATTGCTTCGGGTAGTGTGGATATTTTAATAATAACATTTTTTTCCAATCCATGAGCATGAAATATCTTTCCATTTATTTGTGTCATCCTCAATTCTTTCATTAGTGTTTTACAGCTCTCAGAGTATTGGTTTTTCATCTCCTTGCTTAAATTTATTCCTAAGTACTTTATTTGATGCGATTGATTGATTGAAGAGATTTTTCTCAATTTCTCTTTTTGATAGTTCACTAGTAATATATAGAAATGTAGCTGATTTATGTATGTTAATTTTATATCCATGCCATTACCGAATTCATTCATTCTAAGAGGTGGAGTCTTTAGGGTTGGTGGAGTCTTTAGGGTTTTCTATGGGTTTTAGGTTGGTGATTTTTTGTTGGTGGAGTCTTTAGGGTTTTCTATGTACACTATTGTTGTATCTGCAATACTGTTTTACTTCTTTCTTAATAATTTGGATGCCTTTTATTTCTTTTCTTACCTAATTGCTGTGGCTAGGATTTCTAATACGACATTGAAAAAAGTGGCGAGAGTGAGAATCCTTGTCTTGTTCTAATCTTAAAGGAAAGACTTTCACCTTCTCACCACTGAGTATAATGTTAGCTGTGGGTTTCTCATATATGGCTTTTTATCATATTGAGTGAGGTACATTCCATGTATATCCACTTTATTGAGAGTACTTTTCATAAATGGATGTCAAATGTTGTCAACTGTGTTTTCTTTATCTATTGAGATGATGATATGATTTTTATCCTTTGCTTTGTTAATGTGGTATATTACATGAATTGATTTGCAGATGTTGGACCATCTTGCATCCTTGGAATAATTCCCATTTGATCATGGTGTATGGCCTTTTTAATGTATTCTTGAATTTGGTTTGCTAATACTTTGTTGAAGATTTCTGCACGTATGTTTATAAGAGATAATGGCCTGTGGTTTTCTTTGTGTGTGTGTTTTCTTTGTCTGGTTTTTATATGAGGAAAATCCTGACCTTGTAAAATGAGTTTGGAAGCATTCCTCCCTCTTCATTTTTTTTTTTTTGTAGTAATGGAGAAGGGCAGGTACTAATTCTTCTTTAAATGTTTGATAGAATTCACTTGTGAAGCCATTTGGTGCTGGACTTTTTTGGGGGGGGGAGTTTTTAAATTATTGATACAATTTTATCATGTATAATCAGTCTAGTCAGATTTTCTACTTCTTTGTTAGTCAGTCTTGGAAGATTGTATGTTCCTAGGAATTTATCCATTTCTTCTGGCTTTTCCAGTTTCTTGGTGTATAATGGTTTATAATGGTGTATAATGGTAGTTTTTTATGATCCTTTTTTTTTTTTTGGTGTCAGTTGTAACTTCTCTTTCATTTCTGATTTATTTATTTTGAACGTCTATCTTTTTTGTTGATGAATCTGGCTAGATATTTATGAATTTTATCTTTCTGAAGAACTTTTATTTTCATTGATCTTTCTACTGTCTTCTTAGTTCCTATGCCATTTATTTTTGCTTTGACCTTATTATTTCCTTCCTTCTACTAACTTTTGGCTCTTTTTCTAGTTCCTCGGAGTAAAGTTACATTGTTTATTTGGGATTTTGTTTGTTTGTTTGTTTCTTTTTTTTTAAAATGATGATGAGCTAGTTATTTATTTTTTATTTTTTTTAAATATTTTATTTATTTGTCAGAAAGAGAGGGAGAGAGCACAAGCTGGCAGAGTGACAGGTAGAGGCAGAGAGAAAAGCGGGCTCCTTGCTTAGCAGGGAGGCTGATATGGGACTTGATCCCGGGACCCTGGGATCATGACCTGAGCTGAAGGCAGCTGCTTAATGACTGAGCCACCTAAGCGACCTGTTTGTTTGTTTCTTAAGCTAAGCCTGTATTGCTGTGAACTTCCTTATTAGAACTGCTTTTGCTGTGTCCCATACATTTTGGAAAGTTATATTTCCATTTTCATTTGTCATTAGTTTTGATTTCTTCCTTGATTTATTTGTTGATCCGTTGGTTTTTTAGTAGCATGTTGTTTAGTCTCTTTGTGTGTGTGAGTGTGTGTGTGTGTGTGTGTTTTCTTTAGTTTTCTTCTTCTAATTGTTTTTAGCTTTGTACTATTGTGGTCAGAAAAAATGATAAGGTTTTTATTTTCTTGGGGTAAGCCTGATGATTCACAGGCCTGTACCCCTGGGGCAAATAATAATAATAATAATAAAGATTTTTATTTTCTTGAATTTATTTATTTATTTATTTATTTATTTATTTAGTCATCAGTACTGAAGAGTGTTCCATGTGATGTGCACTTGAAAATAATGTGTATTTTTCAGTTTTGGGATGGATTGTTCTATATACATCTTGGAAGTCCGTCTAGTCTAATCTGTCATTTAGGGCCAAAGTTTGTTNGATGTGCACTTGAAAATAATGTGTATTTTTCAGTTTTGGGATGGATTGTTCTATATACATCTTGGAAGTCCGTCTAGTCTAATCTGTCATTTAGGGCCAAAGTTTGTTCTGTTTTGTTTTGTTTTTTAAAGATTTTATTTATTTATTTGACACACAGAGAGAGAGATTACAAGTAGGCAGACAGGCAGGCAGAGAGAGAGGAAGAAGCAGGCTCCCTGCTGAGCAAGGAGCCCAATGTGGGGCTCGATCCCTGAGATCATGACCTGAGCCAAAGGCAGAGGCTTTAACCCACAGAGCCACCCAGGTGCCCCTTGTTTTGTTTTTTTAATTGATATTCTCTGTGGATGATCTGTCCATTGATATAAGTGGGGTACTAAAGTCACCTACTATTATTGTAGTACTTTAAATTCTCTTCTGTCTGTTAATATTCGATTTGTATATTTAGGTGATTCTGTGTTGGAACATAAATATTTACAAATATTATATTTTTTTAATTGATTCATCATAATGTAATACACTTTTGTCTTTTGTTAGAGTTTTTTTTTTAAAGATTTTATTTATTCATTTGACACAGAGAGAGAGATTACAAGTAGGCAGAGAGGCAGGCAGAGAGAGAGGAGAGAGGAGGAAGCAGGCTCCCTGCTGAGCAGAGAGCCCGATGTGGGCCTCGATCCCAGGACCCTGGGATCATGACCTGAGCCGAAGGCAGTGGCTTTAACCCACTGAGCCACCCAGGCACCCAGAGTCTTTGTTTTAAAGTCTTTTTTGTCTGACATCAGAATTACAACTCTTGCTTTCTTTTCATTTCCATTTTTGTGGAATATCTTTTACCATCTCTTCATTTGCGGTCTGTGTGTGTCTTTAGATCTGAGGTGTGTATCTAGCAGGCAGTGTATGAAGGGGTATTTTTCTTTTTTCTTAATCCATTCATCCATCTTATGTCTTTTATTGGAGATTTCTGTCCATTTACAATTAAACTAATCATTGATATGTATGTGATAATAGCCATTTTTGTTCATTGTTTTCTGGTTATTTATTTTTGTAGATCTGTTCCTTCTGTTCTTGCTCTCTTCCCTTGTTTGGTAGTTTATTTTAGTGTTATATTGGGATTCCTTTCTCTTCATTTTTTTGTACCTATTGAAGGTTTTTCATTTGTGGGTACCATGGCATTTTTATATGTCACCCTATAAACATGTAGTAAACTATTTTAAGCTGAAATTTGCTGAAGTTTGAGCACATTCTTTAAAAAAAAAAGATTTTATTTATTTATTTATTTGTCAGAGAGAGAACGAGAGAGAGAGCGAGCATGACAAGGGTAGTTGCAGGCAGAGGAAGAAGCAGGCTCCCTGCTGAACAAGGAGCCCAATGAACCACTCAGTCCCAGGACCCTGGGATCATGACCCAGGCTGAAGGCAGACACTTAACTGAGTGAGCCATCCAGGAGTCCCATTTGAACACATTCTAAAAGCACTATTTTTTACATTTTTAGTACACCCCCACATTTTATGTTTTTGATGTTGTATTTTATATTTTTTAAAAAATTTTGTTCATACCTAAACTACTTATTGTAATTATAGTTGATTTTATCTTCAAGCTAGCTTTTTAGTGGCTGTTTACACTGCTGTTTCTCTATATTTGCAAAAATCCATAAGATTTTTTTCACATATTTTTCTAGTTATGGTCTTTTCACTTAAACAAGACCCTTTAATATTTCTTATAAGATTGGTTTAGTGGTGATTAGCTTTTTAAATTTTTGCTTTTTGCAAAGCTTTTATCTCTTCTTCTATTCTAAGTGATAACTTTGTCACATAGGGCAGTATTGCTTGTAAGTTTTTTAAAAATATACTTTAAATATATCCTGTCATTTTCTCTGGTCTGCAAAGTTTCTGCTGAAAAACCAACCAAGAGTCTAATGGGTTTTCCCTTGTATGTGACTATTTGTTTCTTTTCTTGCTGCCTTTAAGATTCTTTCTTTAATGTAACTTTTGCCATTTTAATTATGATATGTCTTTTGTGTATCTCTTTGAGTTTGTTTTGTTCAGGACTCTCTCTGCTTCCTGGTCCTGGATATGTTTCCTTCCCAAGGTTAGGGAAATTTTCAGCCATTATTTTTTCAAATAAGTTTTCTCAGCTTTTCTGTCTCTCTTCTCTTTCTGGGACCCCTGTAATGCAAGTGTTCACATGTTTTATGTTGTGTCCTAAATCCCTTAAACTAATCTTAGTTATTTATTTGTTTGTTTGTTTGTTTGTTTAAATAGGCCCCACACTTAGTGTGCTATGCAACATAGGACTTGAACTCACAACCCTGAGATCAAGGCCTGAGCTGAGATCAGGAGTTGGATGGTTAACCGACTGAGCCATCCAGGCATCCCCTCCCCTTAAACTGTCCTCATTTTAAAATTTTTATTTTATTTTATTTTATTTTATTTTATTTTATTTTTTACTTTTGCTGCTCTGATGGGTTAGTCTATTCCCTTGTCTTCATTTTGACTGGTTCTTTCTCCTGCTTCATCTATCTGCTGGGAACCCCCTAATGTATTTTTTTTAGTGCAGTTATTGTTATTCTTAAGTTCTGTCACCTCTATTTGGTATTTTCTTATATTTTCTTATATCTTCATTTCTTTGCTGAAGTTCTGTAGTCCTGCATTCTTCTCTCCTATTCAGCAAGCACCTTTATGACTATTACTCTGAACTCTTTATCAGGTAAATTACTTACCTCTGTTTTGTTAGAATTTTTATTCTGCAGTTTTATCTTGTTCTTTTATTTGGAACATATTCCTGTCTCCTCACTTTGTTTTACGTTCTGTGTTTGTTTCTATGAATTAGGAGTAATACCTTCTTGTTTCAGTCTTGAAGGAATGGCCTTGTGTAGGAGCATCCCCTGTGTAGACTGCATGTTCCTGGCTGCCTTGGCAGGTCAGCTGAAGCTGTATCTGGCATGAGTCAGGGGCCTAGGGTATGCCACATATAGGGTCTGCCTTGGTGGTGCATTGGAGATTTTGTGTGTATAGTCAAGCCGTCCTAAGGTTTGATGAGGTTCTTGTCATTACTTTGTCTCTATCTCTTCTAGCCTTCTCTGTGTGGCCCCTCTATCATATGTTGTGCAGAAGCTATTCAGTCAGCCTTCAGTTCTTCAGAAGAAACTGTTATACGTAGGTGTAGATTTGGTGTGTCCATAGAAGGCCAGTTCAAAGTCTTCATAGCCACCTGCTTAAACTACCTTTCTCACATGTTAGTCCATTTTAAAGATGAAGAAATAGGCTCTTATTGGTTAAATACATCTCCTCATGTTGTACTGCTAGGAAGTGGTAAAGCTCACATTTGACCCAAAATTTTTCAGATTCAAATTTATGTGTTTTCTCTGTTATAATGCATTCACCAGGTGAATGAATATGTGAATACATGAGGTTTGCTTTCTTGAATTTGGAAGCCATTCTAATATGAAACCCCTTTTCAAGTTACCTCAAAACAGAAATGGTTATAAGAGAGGAGTCTTTTAGAATTGTATAGCCCACACAAGAAAGAAGGTAGCAAGTTATTACCTAACCCATTAGGAAAAGGTGGAGGAGGAAGACAGGAAGCAGGGATAGAAAGAGTTAGAAATCAAAAGTTTTTTGTGCTAGACTTGTAGCTAAACACTAGCACTCTAGGTTGGGAACAGAGCAGGTGAGAATTCTTTAAAAGTAGATCCCAACAATCATCCCTTATTTTGCTCATCCCTGCCAACATTTTCCAAGGACTTTTGGTGACACAAATCTCTTCCCCTCACAAAACAGCTCATTATTTTCTTGGGAGAGTATGATCATCACAAAATGCTTTCTTATATTAAGAATAATTAAATTAAAACCACCAGTTACTATGTTTACCATATGCTTCTGGTATTTTGTTAATAAGATTATTTCTAAGTTTACTATAACCATTTTAAGTATGTCCCCACACCACAAATATTTTGAGAGCATTAGGGATGTGGCCAAGCCCTGACTGTGGACAAGAATCAAACTGAGGTGTCTGGTTCTTCATTAAACCAAGCCAATTGCTGACAACTTCTCATTGGCTCTTTTCCAAGAAGAAATCTAAGATGTTGAGGTACAGCTGAGTCCTGGGAATTCTGAATGCTGAATAGGAAAAAGGGAAGGGAATGAAGTGGGGAGTGGGCCAGAGGGTGGTGGCAAGAAAGTGAATGTTGTAGTAGCCCCCTGACTGTGGGAATTTATCCATAAGGAGATGACTAGGAGTTATAAAAATTACAGTACAGAAAAGATTGATAACTATTTCATACTGTGCATAAGAGAAGATGAAATTTTAATGTTTGAATAACAAGATATTTTCAGAACTACCTAAAAGGTCCCAAGGAATTTAACAATGATGAATTATGGCAGAACAAAAACACACAGTACTTTCAGTTGACTTTTAGAAATTAACTGTGATCTCATATTTAAATCAATATACATTTAAAAATTATTCTTTTTTATGTTGTTAATTCCAGATATCTTGCTGATTACTTGGGAGGGACATTTTGTTTTTTCATATATGTATCTCGGGATATATGCTATAAAAGAACAGTTAAACTTAGAGCAGATTCTAAATACCTGTGACATATGAGAAAGTATATTCTAAAATAAAGTTAGATCTTGCAATTACTTATAATATACTTCCCCCATCAAATCTATTGTATTTTGTCATCTAAGTGACCAAGGTTTGCTCTGCCATTTGTTTCTGTGTGACCCTGAATGAATAGTTTAATTTCTTTGAGCCATGGTTTCCTCATTTATAGACTCAGTTTAAAATCCACTGTATTATTGAACTGTGAGGATTAAATGAAATAACACTTCTGAAGTATCTAGCTCAATGTCAGCATGAAGTCTGAAATCAGAAACAGAGAAAGTAAGTCAATTTTGTGTGTGAAAGAAAAACATTGTGAATTTAGAAGGTTGGACTGGATGGCTCTCTCTCACTATTTGGCTCTCTCCCTTCAAAATACCTTTTCATCATCTATTTAGTGAATTCCAAGAAAAGGCTCTGTTCAAGCACCGTTGTGTATTTTTCATAAAGCAGATTGAATCCCCTGGCATACTTAGAGTAATTAAGAATTTCAAGTGAAATATGTTTAATGTTATACTGATGCATGTTTCTTTGATGATAGATATTAAATAAAATCACTAATTGAACTGAATAATTGAATTTTCAAAGCAATTCAGTGGTAGAAATTAGCAGTACAAAAAGTAATTGTGTTTCTATCAAAGGACATCATGACTAAGCACATTGCTTTTTATGGTGGAAAACAAATATATCTTGTACTTCTGAACCATGTTAGGTCTATCTAGCTGTAGTATAATCAATATGTACTTGGTTAATTTATACTCTAAATTATGAAATTACTTTAAAAAAGCAACTGTGAAAGATATGTGACAGTGACAGACATTTTTGACCTGAGTGGTTTGAGTTTGAATATTCACTCTTCAGAAATGATTTTGGATGAATAAATTTTAATAATAAATAATAAATTTTAATAATTTAAAATAATTTAATATAAAATTTTAATACATTTTAGTTTATCATAATGATGGAGATAACAGTACAACTCAAGGAATTGTGATAATTAAATGAGATAATACATGGAAATCTTCTGGCAGATTACATGTGTCAACATGTAAGCATTAGAGTTATATTGTATTTCAAATCCGTATAATTGCACTGGAAAGTCTATACAAAGACTTTCATTGTGTGTGTGTGTGTGTGTGTGTGTGTGTGTGTGTGTGTGTGTGTTTAACAAAATTTGTTCTCTAAAAAAATAATTCTTGTCTGATTGTGTTTTAGAAATCTGAATAATTATAGCTGAATTTGATTAAAACCAAGTTCACCTCCATTACATTGTTTTGTATTCAAAATATGCTTATACTTAGGAAGAGATTGGGATACCAATTAGGCCAGGAATGAAGAGGCTCATTCTGTAAGATGTTGGCTTGTCATATTAGATTTTTTGTGATTATACTGCCTCAGGGAATCTAGCTGTAGTCACACAATCGCTGAAAACAGTGCCATGCTTCATTCCAGCTATGGTCCCTTAAGGTTTTTGAAACAAAATTTAATAACTGATTAGGTTTCCTATATCTTCCCTGCTGTTCCTGTGATGCTTTCATTTCCCCATAAACACAGGCAGGGGAAATTTTTTCATCTCTCCCATTGCCCAAGCTAAAAATTTGGAAGTTATTCTCAATTATTCTATTTCTTTTAGCACCGAAGTCTCCTCAGTTACTTAATGTGCTGATTTGATCTCGTTAATATTTTGAATCTCTCTTACTTCCCTTTTTTTTTTTTTTTTTTTTTACATAGACACTGACCCAGTTTATACTCTCACCTTCTCTTACTTGAACTGGATTTACCCTTTTGACTAATCTCCTACCTCAGATCTCACCTCATTTCCTCCAAGCTCTAACCAGAGGGAATTTTCTAAAATAGAAATCTGGTAATATTACCTCTCTGATTAACAGCTTTACATGGCCTGCAGGAAAAAAAAAAATCTGGGGCCCTTATTAATGGAGCTCCAGGTCTTTGTGGTCTGGCTTTTGCCTCCCCGGCTTAGAAGTGAAGAGCACAGGCGCTCTAGAGTCAACAGACCTGGTCATAAATCCTAGCTTTATTATATATTTGGGTGAGTTAATCTTGTTACTCTTCAGCTTCCTTATATATAAAACTGGGGTAATAGTACCTATTTTATTTTGCTGTTTTGAGAACTAAATGAGATAATATTTATTTTACCTATATGACACATAGGAAGATGTCCCAGATTTAGCGTCCTTATTATTTGTCACTTTTCCCTCCATATGTATCCTATATACTAAACATAACTAAGTGCCTTCTGTGCACCCAACAAGTGGCTTTGTCTCATTTTTATTTCCATGACTTTCTGTTTGTTCCCTTTGCCTGGTTTTCCATCACTTATCGCCGTCTTCTGCAACCCCCTTGTCTATCTTGCTCACCTATCACACTTGCTCAAGGGCTTTTCTTATTGGAAGACCCTCTGAGTTCCCCATTGACAAAGCTGGAAACTCCCTTCTTAGTATTCCATTCATGGGTCAAGGCCAAGATTATACATTCAGAAGTCTTACTGCCTGGATTTAATCCTTGCTCACTGTGTAATCTTGGGCAAATTATTTAACTTCTCTAAGCTTCCATTTAATCTATAAATTTGTGTGAATAATAGGATATATCTAATGAGATTATGTAAAGATTAAACGAGACAACCTATGTAAGTGCTTAGCACAGTGCATAACACATAGTAAAGGCTCAAAGACTACAAGTCAATTAACTATAATAGCAGGTAGCCTAGAGTTCATTATTCTGATAGAGCACACAATGCATCATGTTATCATAGTCTTATTTATTTCCATGTCTTTATATCTACCCAACTGTTAATTCCTCCTAGATTTTCTCTTTATTCACTTTTATGTTTCCCACATATGGCTTGGAAACTGGCTCACAGTAGATTATTGATGCATGTTTGTTGATGAAAATATGGGTGAATATTATTTGATATTATTGGGAAACTGGTAGCAGTTTTCTTTCATGTTTTAGTAGTATTTATGGAGCAGGCAGCCAGTATAGGGAAAAGCATTCCATTTCAATAAACAACACCTACTAGGCTATAGTCTCCTTGGGGATGATGTCAGTATCTTACCAGTTTCTATCTCCAAAAAACCTACCTTTATTGTGCAATATATTTTAATTATTGAATAAATAATTTATGTGTTGATCTCCCTTTTTGTGACTAAATTATAAACAGAGATAAATTCCTCCTGTCCATCCAGTAATACCATTCACATAGTAAGTGAATTTAGATTTTAAATGGTTTGTTATAATTCTATCCTGATTATAAAGACTATATAAGAATGCTGTATAAAACTGCTATATATGGACTATATAAAAACCATTCTATGCAAAATGTTGAAATCTCATTCTATGTTCTCTGACAAAACTATTACAATTTTTAATAGTACCATTTATTTTGGCAATTTTATTGCTTCTGTAGTCCTGTCTGTATTTTTTTAGAAGTACATGCTACGTTTAAATTGAGGGCCATATATTAAGTACTTTTAAATGCGATATTCTCAAAGTGGAAAGTTTGAGGTCATGATGATTCAGAGATTCTTCCAACATTGTGTCTATAATCACGTAATCTATACAGAACAGTGTAAGTTGATCACAGCAATTTAAAGCTAAAAAACTCAAGGTTCATATCTTACCTCTGACAGTGGTGCAGTCTTGGACATGTCATTAAACCTCTCTGAACTCAGTTTCCTCCTCTGAAAATGGGTCTTACTCGGGGGCTATGATGAAGGCCTGAAACACGATAACAGCTTAGCAAAGGTGGTCCTTATAATTTTAAATGAAGAGAGCAACTATTTTACTGAAACTTAATTGTTTTATTTTTTAGAAGCCTTTGTCTACTAGTAAGAAACTCATTCTTGAGTGTCAGTGTACTAGAGGGTACCCTAAAGCCTAGGAACAATGGAATGAATTATTTAACTATTTTCTGGATAGCTGTTGAAAAATTACATATGAGAGATGATTTGGAACATACAAAGTGTTCTTGGAAACCATTCCTGTCTTAACAATAGCTAAATCCATCTGTTCTCCTGTAGTTTCATTTATATTACCCCCACCCTGTATTGCAAACCCATATTTGGACTTAATTAATTCTGGATTAATATCTGACTTATTATCTAAAAATAGAAATACTAGAGGACCCAATAGAGAAAGATGAGTATCAGGTAATAGGATGATAGGTATCACTTTTTCTTCCTTCCTCTATCCAAGGGTTTTGGAAGGAGAATTTTTAAAAAAAATAATGGCTTATTTTCTGAAAGAGTAGGTCAGTAAAAAAGTTTATAGAATTCATGTCATACATCTATGGAGGGAAGGAATGAAGCTAGTGTTGTCACTCTATCAGTATGTCTTAGTTTCTTAATCACAAAAAAGAAATATATATATGTGTATATATATATATATATGTTTCTATAAAATGTATACACACACACATGCCTCAGAACTATGAGCATGTTACATGAATTCAATGAGACTGATAATGTTGAAATGCTTAGGAAGTAGAAATAAATGTATTCTGCAATGCAGTTTTCTTATAAGTAACAATTGCAAAGCTCACCTCTCAAAGATCTAAAATTGTGAAATTTATTCATTCAAATGCTCACATGAGCTTTTTCTGTTGGATATGCAATATTGTGTTTCCATGGTATTTTGTGTCCTCACATCACAATATAACCACAACTATCTTAGAGAAGAATTTTCTTGAAGTGGACACTCATAATAATGGCGAAGTTGACTCCAGTCTTGAGAACTGGATAAGACTTCCCTCTTCCATCCCTTCTATTTTTCTTCGCTTCTTTCTCCAATGTATGTTTGGCTCCTACTTTGTTATAGGCAGTGTGACAGTTATTAATATGTTACAATGATGAATAAGGGACAGTTGTGCCCTTAGTAAGCCTATGGTTTATTTGAAACTATAAACTTAAAGCAATTACATATGTTATGACAAGTGCATCAATCATGGGGACATGAACAAAAAAGCCATGTGAGCTTGGAAAAGTTAACTTGAATTTCTAGTTTGGGGAAGTCATGGAGGAAAATACCTGAACCTATATTGAAAAATGAGTCAAAATTCCCAGCTGATTAGTCATGGAGAATGTTTTAGGTGGAAGGAGTAGCATATTAGAAGCAGAGTTCTGGAGCTGTGTGGAGTCATTGGGGAATAATACAAAGATCCATATGGCAGGAATGCGGTGTTTTTAAGAAGGAATGGTGGGAAAGGAACACAGACAAGTAGGTAAGGGGCAGATGTTGTAAGGCCTGTGAGGTAACTTGGGCTTTATCCTGAGCCAGTCTTTATCCATGAGACTACCTAAACTTTTGAAAGTTTTAATCCTTTTATTTTTCTGTAGTGTGTGGTGCATAGATGTGCTGCCTTGGGGGAGACTCTGGTGGCAGGAAGAACAACTTTTAGACTTGAAAAATGTGGCAGGGAAAATAACAGTTCAGAGTATGCTTCAGGTGATAGAATTGTCTCATGGGTCTCAGGTTAGACACAGTGCCTCCAGTTTGGCCTTCATGCCACATGATTACATGACAGCCCTTCATGGTGTCCTGGTGGGCTGAATCAGCGACAGAGTAATGCCAGCTTGTTAGCATGGCGATAGCTAAATATTAATCACAGAAACAGCTGAGAATACTAGTCCTCATGCTATACTGAAGACGAGAATTGTATCTAAATGTTGTACGTCTACAATCATGTATTTTATTTTTATTTATTTATTTATTTATTTATTTATTTATTTTTAAAGATTTTATTTATTTATTTCACAGAGGGAGAGAGATCACAAGGAGGCAGAGAGGCAGGCAGAGAGAGAGAGGGGGAAGCAGGCTCCCCGCTGAGCAGGGAGCCCGATGCGGGCCTCGATCCCAGGACCCTGAGATCATGACCTGAGCCGAAAGCAGAGGCATTAACCCACTGAGCCACCCAGGCGCCCAACAATCATGTATTTTATATTTGTCTTACATTCCTCATCAATTAATGGTGATAGTAGTACCACCTAAAGAGATGTTTTGGGGATTGACTAAGTAATTGTAAGGCATTTTTGAAAATGTTTGACTTGGACCATTTGAGAAATTAATGAAATCTGTGGTGTTTCCCTAGAAAATAGAGGTAATTGACATAGTGGTTAAGAGCATAGAGTTTGGGTCTAAGAGAAATGAGTTGATTTTCCAGGTTAGGCATTTATTAAGTATGTGGCAAGTTCTGTAACTTGTCTCAATTTCCTCATTTAGCCACAGGGAAAATTAAATGAGGTAATGAATGTAAACTACTTAGCTTAGGACCCGGCAAGCAGTTAAGTCCTCAGTAAATGTTAACTATTATTATCATTATTTTATACAATATCATAGAATTTTGCATAATATTTCAGGTCAACTCAGACACTGTATCCAGTGTAGTAACTAACCACTGAAGCCTGGTTAAGACCCAAATGAATGTAAAAGCTCCTTGATAGTGTTTTATACTTCAAGAATTCTTAATAAATTTTTATTTGAATTTAAATTACCTGTACTAAATCCTTCATTTATATGTTTATTTTATGTTTGTTTCACCATACAAATAACCCAAGACATAAAAGCGAACTGGTTTCAGATTAGCATGTTTATAACCAGATTATTTTTGTTCTACATCGAAAGGAATATATCTGGTATAAATTGGGAGAAAAACAGAACAGAGACTTGTTTTGTTTTGTTTTAATTTAGGATATGTGGTTGTAGGTAAAAAGTGAACTGTTCTGCATTTCCAGCTCCTAGGAGGGCTATAATGATCAGGTACATATTGTCATAATTTTGAAAGTAATTTATTTAATGGCCAATTATGACTAAACATGGAGATTGTTGTAATTTTACAGCTTGAAAAGGTAATATATATGGCATAACATACTGAAGTTAAAGCTTATTTAAAACAGCAGGATGTAGACAAGGGACGCAGGGTGGTGGTGGTGGTGGTGGTTTGCTTTTTTTAAAAATACCCATGTCCTAAGCCTTGAGATTTTTAAGTCGCATTCATTAATTCATCTCTGAGCACCCACACATAATTTGAGCTGAATGGGAGGCTAATCACTAAGGCCAAAAGCAGGGTTTGTGGTCTGGTGGTAGACATGGAGTAAGTACACTTAGATGTCTGTAAAGAGCATTGCTATTGTGGTAATCATATTACAATATATATAAATCAAACCATCGTGCTATATGCCTTAAACATACAGAGTGACACATGTCATGTATTTCTCAATAAAACTGGAAAAAAGACAACACTGAATATAGAGAGAGGAGGCTTGCAAAGGGAGGTGAAAAGCCACGATATGGGGAGGATGGCACGTTTGTTTAGGGAATGCAGGGAATTTATTTCACTAATATCATGGGATGCTAAGGAAGGAGAAGTTACAGAAAATGAATCTAGAAGGAGGAGCAGGACTGAAGTATTGGATGGTGTTGTATGTCATGAGAAGTTGATTGAATTTCTAAATACCATGTCAACTTTAATTAATGGAGATATTTAATAATGACTACAAAAATTAAATACTCAGAACTTCCTACATGATAGATATACATGTGTGCATATGACAAATACATAAAAAAATTATATTTATTTTTATAGAAGCTTCTATGTTTGGTACATCCATGTGCATGTTGGGGGCCTTTAGGAAAGAAGGATTATACATATGGAAGTAACATGGGTATACTTGTAATTCTAATATTATTGATTGCCAATATACTTAATCACATTCATTTGAACCAGGAGGGAACTCCAAGCTCAATGAGTGAAAATATAGAATAGGCTGTTATTCTATTTCCAAATTAATTTACATTAGAAATAAGATTATTTAAGATAAATGTGCTATCCAAAAGCTTATTTCAATAAATATATAACAATGAGTTGTAACTATTGACCCCAGTGAATAAGTATATATAAATTGCATTAACATTTTTTTCTGGTTATTACTTTTCTATTATTTTCTCCTTCAGTTGTTTAACATATTAATATTTTCATAGGCAGTCCATATTCATATTTTTATTGGTAGTTCAAAATAGAATTTTAACCAGTAAAAAACTATATGCTTTGAGTTCTTGCCAGTTCTAAATACTTCCAATTTTGAGAGCACAAAAAAAGATATAGATATGATTTGGTCATGGATGATTACCTCAAGAAGTTTGCAGCATAGTGGGGAAGATATGTTCGTAATAAAAACAATTAAAAGCGATAAGTAGCACCATAAGAGAAAACTATGAGAGTTCAAAATTGGAAGGAAGTACTTCCAACTGGAAAATATCATGGAGCATTTAAAAAGCAAGTGGCATTTAAACTGAACCCAGTGGGATGAATAAGACTTGTGCATTTGGGATAATGCTAAAGGTGAAAGAACAGAACATTATTAAATACAGAAGCAGAGATAGCAGAGACCATCCTGTAGAATACGAATAACATTTTATTATTACATAGAAGAAAGCCATTTCTTTATGTTGAAAGAATCATATGAATTCTCATATGGAAAGGAAGTATATAAAATATAAGCCATTTAAAATGACATCTGTCAATTTTATTTACTCCTATTGTCATTGTATAGTGTTTAAATACCTGGGCCTTGGAATCAGAAGCCTGGGTTAAAATCACCCCAGCTATGCCACTTAATTAGGTGCGCGATTTGCTATAAATTATGTAACCTCTCTGAAACACAGTTCCCTTACATGAAAATGGTGGGAATGATAATGTCTAACTCACTGAATTGCTATAATGATTAAATGAGGTGATGAATGTAAAGTACCTGTTACCACTGCAGCTGACACATAATAATTATTCAATAAACCACTGTTGTTAAATGGTACATAAGTCCTGAAAAAGAAATTTACTTTTTAATTTCTTTCCCATGCTCTACATTGTTATCAAGAAAGCATAGGAAAGGGGTGCCTGGGTGACTTAGTTGGCTAAGCAACTGCCTTCGGCTCAGGTCATGATCCTGGAGTCCCGGAGTCAAGTCCCACATCAGGCCCTTTGCTTGGTGGGGAGTCTGCTTCTCCCTCTGACCTCTCCCTTCTCATTCTCTCTCTTCCTCTCAAATAAATAAATAAGTCTTAAAAAAAAAAAAAAGGAAAGCATAGGAAAATGGCCATAGTGAGTTTTCTTGATAATTGATATAAGGGGAGAGTGGAGGAAAGAATACAAGACTCTGAAGCCTCCTCTCTTTGTTTTCTTCTCATTCTGTTTAACATACTTGCATTTCAATATACACCTTAATGCATGTGATATGTGTTTTGAGTGTTAGTTACATGGCTCTTTTCAAAGTTTGGAACTGTTTTTCTGTTCTTACTGCTCCCCACCCCCAGCTTAATAATGCATGAAGTGTGCATGCATGCTTGTGTGTGTGTGTGTGTGTGTGTGTGTGTGTGTGTGTATGTGTGTGTCTATGTGTGTGCTTGTGCAGCTGTTCACTTCTGCTACCTTCCATTGGACTAGATATAATCATATTAGTAGCAACATTTTGTGTGAGTAGTTCCCTGCTTTATGCTCTTACAGCTACAATGACGGGAAAACTGTACGACAAACTGTACTGAGAGAATTGTCAAACCTCTTTTTAAGTTCTCTAGAGTAAGTATGGAGAATGGAGAAAATAGAATTAATTACAAGAAAAGTGATGTCAATGGTGTTGACACTGAACTACTAAACTATTTAAATGCACAACAGTTACCTAGAAACTTGTTCTTTCGTATGCTTATATTTAACACCAGTAAAGTGAGTCATGTCCTCATTATTCTTGACTCAATAGCTGCTAAAGTTAAACGTTTTATTGAGGAGGAGGGATGATCCTACAGTATATCTAATATGGTATTTCTTTTTGAAACTCTGTTTCTCAATGGACACATTCATTAATGAATTCAAAGGATCTACAATAGAGTCTTGCTTTATTACATCCCAATCTGGATGTTGGTCCTGCCTTAGGAGGATGAATAAGAAAATAAGATCTCATTTGGGGAGGGTTTGTGCTTTGGTGAATGCTTTGAAAGGTGTAAGCCTGGTGATTCACAGACCTGTACCCCTGGGGCAAATAATAAAAAAAAAGAAAGAAAATAAGATCTCAGAGATTCCATTTCTAGAAGTACTAATAAAAGTCATTAAATAATAATTTTATACTTACTAGGAACTTACATGTGGATTTTTATGTAAGCAGTTTGTAATTTCATATCTATATTTACACATATGAGTTGTTATAAAAGTTTTGGAAGTTGAAAAATCCAGCGAGGTAAGAAAACTGTCATTTCTTGGGTAACTGCTACATGCCAGCCACTACACTAGCATTTTGCATACATAATCTCTAATCTGTTTAGCAACATAGTGAAGAAAGTTTTATCCCACATTCTACAGATTTAGGAATTCAAGTCCAGGGCCATCTGGTTTCTGTGTAGCTAAGTATATGTATAAACTGATCAGAGATAATATACTGTCACTTTTGTTTTTGAGGCTTTCATGGTCCATGAAGAAGGAGGGGGTAGGAATGAGACTCCTAAAAAAAGTACAGTAAATACACTGTGGCAGAGATGTGGGGACAGAGTAGAGGGAGGTGGAAGGATCACATCTGAGCTGATCTTGATTGGGGTCTTTTTCCCAATGGAATGGAGTAGACTGGTCATTCTAGGCAGAGAGAATAGGGTTTATGGTTATTAAGTGAAGAAAAAACTACCACAAGTAAGAATTTTTATATTTATTATTTTTGTTCACTGAATTCTAGCTGCACATCTGAAGAGCATAGTGTGTATAGCCCTTTGAGGGATTGTATGATGCTATTAATAGTGATTGTCATGTACAGGCCTGGCTAGTTTTAAAACGACTAAAAAAGGTATTTCTCCTATATTTTTTGGAATGTATTAGGGGAGAGCCCGGCCTATGCATCTGGGTATTTCATTGAGTGGTCTTGAAGATTCGTGACCACTGGTTTAGCACATTGTTTAAAGAGGAAATTTTTATTTGTGATTTTCTAGATGATTTCTTTTTAAAGGATCACTTGTAGAATTAGAAAGAATGTAATGATTATAATAAATGGAAGGCTGTGCTTCTATCTCATGGTTGGTTGGAACTGAGTTGTTTAAAAATTCAGGCTATGAAAAACAGAAGTAACATTAGAGATACTGTTGAAAGCTCACACTCAGGAGAGATACTCATGTGGAGATATTTATTGAGAGAAATCACAGGCCCAGTGTCTTGCCAGAAGCCTAGCAAAAAGGCAGGCACTGAAATCCAGAGGATCGACTTCCTGCACTTTTTCCTCTATAGATTCTGTCTGCACTTTAAGAAAACACAAATTTAACATAGAATTATTTCACCTGATAAGAACTGAGTTGTGTCTTCCCACATTCATAATTAGTGGCCTGACCCTTAGAACCTTAGAATGTGACTGGATTTAGAGATAGGATCTTGAAGAAGTAATTAAAGTTAAATGAAGTGGTAAGGTTGGGACCATAATCTAGTAGGACCAGTGACCTTATTAGAAGAGGAGGACATACCAGGAATGCACTTGTACAGAGGGATGGACTTGTAAGGAGTCATTAACAGGGTGGCCATCTGCAAGAATGGGAGAGAGGCCTCAGGAAAAATAAACTCTGTTAACACCTTGATCTGGAATATTAAGCCTTTAGAACTGTGAAAAGTACATTTCTGTTGTTCAAGCCACCCCATCTGTGATATTTCGTTATGGCAACCCTAGCTAACTAAGATACCTGGTAAAGTTCCAAATTAGTAAAATAAATACACTGACCTCCTTTCCTGATTATCTGCTCAATTTTAAGTGTGTATTATATATTTTGACACCTGTCTACAAATCTACTTAGCAGTTGCTACTTTGGTGGAGCGCTTCTCCCCTTATGGACAAGAAGTGTATTTTGTTCATCTTTACTTCCCCAGTGCCTCAAATCATGCTTGGAATGTAACAAGAGCTCAATACCTATGCAAATAAATCAATGAAAGAAATGATACTTTTCCACATAAGCATATCGTTTTCACAGCTGAGTTGTATACCTTTGATGCCAAGCCTTTAAAAAGTTAACTGTTTTCTTTTTACCCAGAAAATGTGTTTCTTAAGATGTACCTTCTTTTTTCTTAATTTTAACATAGTGATTTATTTTATATATACCTTAGCTATGAACACTGTGGGCAGGGGTGAGATGAATACTTCTTTATGGCAAAGTTCAGGGACTATTGACAGGTGCTTCATGCTATGTTGAGAGGCCTTTATGTCAGGTTCTTCTCATGACTATGATGCTTAGTGGGGTTCCCAACACAAAATATCTTTATCCTTTGTGATGGTTCTTGTTCTCAAGTTGTTTCCTTTTGCTCTATTAGAGAATGGAAAGAGCCATGAGATGTGTAATAGATGTCTATATTTAGCAACATCATCTAAGGCCTGAGGACCATGTTTTAGTCTTCTCTGTTACCCCTCTGCTATCGCACACACACCTTGATACATCTCAAAGCTGGGCAGCCAGTTAGTTGCACTTGCCCATAGACAAATGGCACCTCTGTGAGGTACAGTACTTACATACAATACTGGGGCAGCCACCAGTGGAGTATTTATTTGCACCTGAAATCCTTCCAGCCTCAGTTTTCAGTTCATGGGACAAAAATGTATTCTCCCGACTACATATTTATCTCACTTAGTAACTAGCATTATTATTTTCTCTTTCTTTCTTTGAACCTTTTTTTTTTTTTGGGAAGCATGTAATGTGTGTGTATATCTGTTAGGGAAAACAAATAGTAACTGCAGTTCTGACCCTCAAGAGATATACTCAAAATGAAACCTTATATGTAAAAAAAGTAAGGAGTGTGGTTTTTACTACAGGTGGTATGGATTCACTATCAACTCATGGAATCTTTACAGATTACTATTTTTCTGGCTCTCATATTTTAGATGATCTAGCATAGAAAGAAAAAAAATACCTCGGGCCCAATTGTTTATTAGATCAAGAGAGAAGAGTTTGGATATGCAGTGAGATAAAATTCAATTTCATAATGTAATTTTTCAGTGTTTTAATATCAAGTAACTTTAAGCAATGGAAAGAGCCATGTGATGTCATTAAGTAGTATTTTATATATAAGAATAGACTACTTTAGAAGGTCCGAGAATATGGGGAATAGAAACAACCCCCATTTTTTTAGACTCTCGGTAATGTCCTATTTGAGGTCTGCAGGCATGGAGCATGGTGGAAAGGTTGCTTACTGCATGCCACAAATTGATGTTAACAAGGGAGCCGGGTATTCAAAAATGATTCAAAAAGAATCATGCTGTGTTTTTGGATGAAGGCCTTTACCTCCAGAGACATGGATTTGACAGCCTCTTCTGGAGCACTGCAATCGCAGGCAGCATTTCATTCCAACCTTAGGCAAGCAGGCAGAACTGGAGTCAGAGGCTGACTGAGTGCCTACCCATATGCTTCTGGCTGGAGCCAAATTTCCTCTTCACGAAAATGACTGACAGATCCACCAGGCACCATTCTTAAAGGAAGATCTCTGTTCGGTGCTTCAGATCTTGTAAATGAGTAAAGAGGTTCCCCGAGGCATTGGAATTGCTGCTGGCCCAAAGAATACAGAAAATATAGAATTAAAGATGACTTCGAAATGTGTTTTCATTTTTGGAAATCCTGCCATGTTTCTGATGTTCTCTTTCAATGTGCCTTTTATTTATTTGGAAACTTTTAATGCCTTTGGCAGATAAAACTGTAACTCACCATAACAGGTGAGTGAAGAGTGAGCTTCAGGAAAGAGAGGTAATGTATGTATGAGGATAACAGGAAATTGTTTACCTGTTGGATCTGGGAGATGGGTTGTGCTCAGCGCTGCCTGCCCTCACTCTCCTTGGGTGGCAGTGGAACTTTTTGGCCTGATAACTGTGGGATAATTCCTAGGTTCTATATGTAGGAGTCACCATAGTTCAATATCAGTGTTTTAGGAAAGGATACTCATTCACTCATTAAAGATTTGTTGAGCAGCTCCTCTGTTCTAGGAACTTGGCCACACAATGAGGACACAAGCATGAAAAGGCCAAGTGCTGCTTTCTAGGAACTCACAGGGTATTTGAACTCCTAAAACTGAGGTAGAGTGGAATGATGGATAAGGATTCGGAAGACTGGAATTCCAGCCCTGGCTCTGCTACAAACCAGCTATGTGACCTTGAACAAGTCACTTTCCCTCCTTGGGCTTCAGTTCCCATGTCTCTCAAATGGGAAGATGGTGAATGCTTATAAATCCCTCAAAGGATTATTGAAAATACAAGAGATAGTGTCTGGGTGAGAATCATAAAGAAATAAAATAGCAAATAAATGTAAGCAGTCTTAATCACCTTAATGATACAAAAATCTCATATAAAAATTTAAAAATCTTTCTCTAGAATCATCATCCTTCAAAATTCTCAAAGCCAAACACTTCATTGAGTGGACAGGAAGAAAAAGAAATAGGAGTTACTAGGTTGCAGTAATGACTTGTATTTAACAAAACTAATTGTATGACCAGCCTGGTACATGATGCTTTACTTACATGCTATTATGAAAGTCTTACAACAATCCTGTAAAATGGGAATTATTATCCCCCTTGGACAGAAGATAGAATAGTCTCAGAAAGGTTATAGAGCTTATCAAAAGCCACATGACTTGTAAATAACTGAGTTGGGATTTAAAGCCAGGGCTGACTCATGTGTCACTATACCAGATACAAACCCAACCCTAGACAAGTGTCTGTGTGGTGCTGGTACCGCCATGATTGTGATGTTGGCAGCCTGTCAATAAATGTGTTCCAAGACATACTGTGTGAAGCCTTAGGCATCCTGAATATTGGTGATTAGGGCGGAGAAGCTTAAAAGCTAGATTTCTGGACAAAAGTAAATAGTGGAAAGGAAGCCAAGATACTGGCATAGAGATGACAGTGTGAGGGGCGCAAACTGGATGTGGATGAACACCCAGACTGAGACCAAGAATAAATTAACACACAAGAAAAGACCAAAAAGCACACGTACGCTAAATGCCACAGGGGCATTTTCTCTCTCTCCTCAGCTTGTCATTTCATATCTGCCAATACTTTTTGTGAGTCCTTGATATTGTAGCCCAAGTAGAAAATAAATACATATTGCACCTATCCTGTGCCTGCTGCCTGATTAAATATCCAAGATGCAATAAAACCATAGTTTCCAGAACATTTTTTATTCATGAGGCAATCTCAACATGAAACAAATTGCTTAGGGGACTGAAAAGCTGTATTCATCCAGGCTAAATCAGATGCTTTCTATCTGAAATTTGTAAATTTGAGATGCTTTGTTCCTGGTTTTGTTGGTATAGATGTTTTCCAAAACCTGCCTCTAAAAATAAGTCAACATGTATCACTGGCATATTTTACCATGGGGAAAAAAGAGGAGATTACTTGTTCACATTAAAGACCTCTTTTTCTTCTGTGTTCAGCAATAGGACATTGTGGGGCTTGGTTTCACAATAAAATTGTTTCTCACAACCCTTCCTCCTCAAAACCCTGTCTTGCCGGCTTAATTGATGCTCTCAGTGCACCTGCAGATAATGGCATGGTACTGTGACTTCAGCCCATTTCCTACCAGCTGCACATGCTCTTCTGAGAGTCCCCAAACCCTCTAGGGGCTGGGTCCTTTTGCGGCTGATAACCATTGTATAGAAAGCTGTTAGTTAATCCCGGTTCCTTGGCTGCATGTATTTTTAGCAGCTGGTATAGCAAGGACAGTTATTTTTCCTAGAAACTTACAGTACATGGTTTTTTAATTCTTGGGTTGAAGTCCAATGTTTGGCTCATGATTTTTAAGCTTTTCTGCCAGTGCTTGTGTCTAAACCAGTAAAGAATTCACAGGGACACATAGGCAAAATTTGGCTTAACATGGAAGGAGCTCTTGGATCTCTGTTTAAGTATCGTCTCCTTATAACTACTGGAGGATAAGTTTGGGATGTTGGGGAGAGCTTTATGAGAACCAAGGAGAACATGATGTTGATCATTTTAGCACATTTTAGACTTGATTCCTTGACACCTCTTTCTTTCTGCATCTCTTCCTTCTCGGTCACCACACCATGTGGACTCATCGCGGCATCTTATGCTCACAGAGCACTTTCTTCTGTCAGAAATGATTAAAGCCCATGCTTTCTGTTTCTATAACTCTGATCTATTGGACGGAAGACTTGAGACCAGAGTAGTAGAGCAGCTGGTGCTTTGACTGCAGGCCCTTCAAATTCTGGAGTAAGGGCTCCCTAGAGTCCCCTGATTAAGGCTAGGTCGTCCCAAACCAGAGCTGGTGCTGAGGCTGAGGGCCTAATGCTGAAGCCCCAGTCGTGGCAGTTGAGAGATCTGTGGGGCTGGGAGTTCGGCCTAGACATCCAAGGGCAGAACTTTCACAGCCTTCTTCCAGGGCTGTTAGCTGGGTCTCTTCTTAGCAACGACATCTAAATAAAGCTTACTATTGGCCACAGGAAGCAAGCCATGAAGCAGCATCATGCTCTGCCTACGCAGGACCTTTGCCTGGCAGCTACCTCACAGAGCCCCTGTTGAGAGAAAATCAATTTGTATTTTGCCTGAGAATGTTCAATACCTTTTTCCTCAGTAGCTCTATCGGCCCATCCAGCTCTCTGAAGTCAGCTGACCAGGTACTAGTACCCTATTGTTCTTACAGCTGGCAGCTAGGGTCACCTAGAGGTTAAGTGACTTACTCAGTGTCACATAGCCAGCAAGTGACTGCAGCAGAACCAGAACTCCAGTCTCTCTACTTATGTTGTGGTGCATTCTTCATTTCATCGAACAATCTCGACAGCAGTGTGGCAATGACCTTACTCTGTCTGTCTGCCTGATATCAGGAAGGTAATATCTCAGCAGCATAAATGGGCGAGGCTTCCCTGCACAGGCTTTCCTCACAGAGATCACAGCAATAGAATCTTAGTCTGGCCCTGCTTTGACCAAACTCTGGAGTCTGACTGGCTTCAAATCTCAGCTTCTCTGCTTACTGCCATATGATCTGGGGCAAGTTCTTCAACTTCTCTGTGTCTCAGTTTGGTATCATTAACCTAAGGGGAATAGTGATAATCCTGATGCCACGGGATGGTAATGAGTATTAAATGAGTTACATGGAATAGTGCCTGACATGAAAGAAGCATTTCATAAATACTAGTTTGTAGCAGGGTTCAACAGTTACATTAGTCCCTCATTTTGTTCACTGTCACATTTTAAACACAACTCAGTTATTGAGCTCGCACTACACAGACAGAACTCATGGTAAGTTACAGTCTCTTTGGACCATGGATTTTATAATGTCCTCTGCGTGTACCAGGACATTTAGAGCATTTCTGGCATCTTCAGATTTCTGTGCTATGAAAGGGTAATTGATGGCCACACCATCTTTGTGGTGGGTGTTTCCCTTAATTCTCAGTCTCTGATTTGAGCTCATTTGCTGAGCAGATCTAGTTGACATGCCATGATCTAAGGAGTCACCAAATTTTGTCCTATTCCAGAAATCAGCCTCACTCAATTCCCCACTTCTCTCTGATTATTAAATCAACTGTTTCCTCAAATCCTTTCACCTCCTTGGAGATTGGCTCTTAGTAGGGCTGTTTTACAACAACAATGCTCCATAAATCCTTGGCTACAAGGTTAGGCCTGGTGGTCAACAGGAGAAAAGAGAAGGTTTTTCTCTAAGGTACTATTTTTCCACATAGGTTTCTGCTTTTCCCCACAAGTCAGCAGCAGGAATCACTGATTCTGAATCCCAGCAGGGACATGCCTTTAATTGCCCCGACTAGCCAGGAGTCCAGGGCAGTAAAGTGGCATGATTACTGGCTGCAGATGGATTGTCTGCTGATTCCCACCTGTAGAGATCCAAGGCATTAATTGAAAGCATTTAAAGGTGGTAGTTGGATGAACCAGCATCTCCTTTTTTTTCCTGTGTTCTGAAGTTTTATTCTGCTATTAAGAGACCTTGGAACCATTCATTGTGAACATAAAACTGCATGTTCAGACACTCAAACCAGTACTCCCTACTCTCTAAAGTGTACCATTGTATATTCTACATTTTGAAATCACACACCAACACTGTACAAGTAGCTAGAGAGATCTGGTTGAGTAGCTTTGTGGTCTTCCTCAAAGTCACCTAACCTTTCTGAACTTTGGGCTATCCATCTATGAATTTTTTACTTCATAGAATTTCTAAGGAATAAAAATGAAATAAGGTAAATCACCTAGCATAGACAGGCACATAGTCTCTGGTATCCCCTATTCCCTCATAGCAGGGGAAGAAAGGATTTGGGGGAGCAAATTGAAGTGATCTTCAGTCTCGTCAGTTTTCCAGTATGATTATTGAATACATTTCGCAAATTGACTTTTATATTTAAAGAAAATTGAGGTTCTGGCAACTATATAAAGTAAATTAAATAGAAATGAACTCATTCCAATGAAGTCATATAATCTGAGATGCAGTATGATTCTAATAGATATTGATGAATCTTGCTGGCTATTGCATTGCAGTGTCCCGACTAGAACCTGGCACATAGCAGATACTTGATAAATGTTTGTTGAATAAATTGATCCATGATATATCATTATAAATGATCCACTTCATTGATTGGAAGCATTTAAATGTGACACAATGATCAACACCTCCTTTTCTCTGTGTACTCAACTTGAGTCCTGTCATTTAAAAATCTACAGATTAAGGACCATGTTTACAAACCACTAAAAGACAATTGACCTGAAAAGTGAGCATTGCATGCAAGCATGGCGTTAGCACCATTTTCTTGAACTCTCACACCAGCAGTACAAACTGTGGCATTAGCTGCTACTTTATGGAGAGGCTAAATTTGTCCAAATTTTTATACAGCTAAGAAGTAGAACAGAAATTTGAATCTAAGTATGTCTGGTCCAAAGGCAATGTTTATGTCACCACATCAGATTAGATAAATATTTAGTAAAGGTTTTAACTGAAGACATGCTAACCTCTCTACCCCTCAACTGACATAACACCCTGGATTCCAAGATCAGTTTGAATAAGAAACGAATGTCCCTTCTTAAAGGATGAGCACTACAGGAGTAGGTAGATTCGCCTTGGAATTCCGAGGATGTGAGGCGGCAGGGGGTTGGTTAGTGCAAAAGACAAAGATTGGCCTTGAAAGAGATTATCGTTATCTTTGTACTAATACTTAGTACATTAAGCAAATTGCCATAGTCCCTGTGTAGTCTGGAGTTATTCAACAAAAAGCAAAGTTGATACAGGGTCAAAGGGATGGATGGAAATAGCTTTGAAGATGACTGAGGATTCTGTCCAGAGGATGTCTGGTGAGGAGGAAGAAGGAGGTTGACCAGAACTTGAGCAGACGCTAAGACCATACGTTGGAGCAGAGAGGCCAGGGCACAGAGTCAAAGATGTTAATAACATGAAGAAAAAAAAAGTGAAGAATTGAAAATAGCTTTAAGTTTGTTCATTAGGAAAGGTAATGATGTGCCTTCCCCTAGTGATTTTGGGCAACCAAGTTATAGCCATGCACAGGGCCACCTGTTGGTTCAGTAATACAACACGATTGTAAGCTCCTTGAAAGGAGAAACGATGACTGTCATATTTACGTATATACATATATGTAAATATATATATGTATAGATCCTCTGTTATGAAAGAGCATGAGCTCTGGATCTAGACTATCTAGGCTCAGATCCTCATTTTACAACTTAATATATTTGTAATTGGGTCTCAGTTTCATCATCTGCAAGAACCGTGAACACACTGCCTTTTTGGCAAAGTGTGCAGATTGAATACCTTTAAAACCAGTGAAATGAAGAACAGGCCCAGGCATACAGTAAACACTCAATAAATGTTAGCCATTATGAGTAACTTTCTTTCCTTTTTCCTTAATCATCTATCACTTACCACAAATTGGAGATTCTTGCTGAGGTAACTCTACATATTCTTTCTTGCCCTCCTATTTTTTTTTCCTTATTTCTTTTATTTTTGCCTATTAATTCAGGACGACTTGTCTGACTTTCTATCACTCTGCTTCATTTTGGAACATAAAACACTGGGAAAAGCCAGCTGGAATCAGCCATCAAACTCCATAATTTATGAAAATAACCATATTGACCTCAGAACTTCCACATCTCTATCAGCCTCAGCAGATACCTCTCATTGCATTTTCTTTCTGACATCAGCACTTGTGACAAAACATTATTCCTATTCAACTGATTTGTTCTTTTTGTTCTACTCTTACTGGAGTCATTGCTGTTGCTTTGGAATATTTTTCCATTGTAAATGCATGGTTTTTTAAGCTATACTTGAGGTGAATATGTTGCTGTGGACTAGCTTGCAAACTTACCTAACATTTGTAACAGTATTTCTACAAAAAGTATATTCTTTTTTTTTTAAGATTTTATTTATTTATTTGACATAGAGAGAGAGATTATAAGTAGGCAGACAGGCAGGCAGAGAGAGAGGGGAGGAAGCAGGCTCCCTGCTGAGCAGGGAGCCCGGTGCGGGCCTTGATCCCAGGACCCTGAGATCATGACCTGAGCCGAAGGCAGAGGCTTTTAACCCACTGAGCCACCCAGGTGCCCATACAAAAAGTATATTCTTTATCCTAAACAACTCAACTGATTCATATAAGAACTTCCTCACATGAAGATACATTATTTTACATAGCCATATATTATCTTGTCTAACTCTCAAAACTTGTGCAATAAGTATTATTATTTCCATATTACAAATAAACATAATACAAGATTTAGAAATTTAAATAACTTACCTAAGTCATGTAGCTAGCAAGACAAGATAGGGAACTAGCGCCCATTTCTGTTCATTTCTAGACCGAAGGGCTTCCACTACACTAACCCTTCCCACCACATTAACAAACCACATTAAATCAGGGTGTAAATGTGTATTTAGAAATGAGAAACTGGCTAGGTGTTGATAATCTGATAATGATGATGTTAATAGAAGTTACAAGTTTTTCAGGAATAAGTATGGGTCAGACATCATCTTAAGTGTATAATTTTAGTAAACTTCAGTATAGTGGGTGAGAAATTGGTCTTACCTCCATGTATATATGTAGAAAATGAGGATCCCAGAACAGAAGAATTTGTCAAAGGTCACACCACCAGTATACTGAAGGAGTGGAATTCAAATTCAGGTCTGTTTGACTCCAAATTCCACATTTTTAAAAGTCACCTCCACATTTTACTTCTTCAGTGGATGGATAAGTTGCATGCCTCATCTTCCTACTAAGATGGCGTGTCCTGCTAGAGATTGAAAGCAGATGGGGACAGCGAGTGCTCTTGGTGGTAAGCAAGGTAACACCCAAAGAGAAAAGTCAGAGCTAACCAGAAGCTATATGTATGCCATTAGTTTACATATGATATACGTACCCAGGGGAATAGATGACATTGTCCACAGCTTGAAAGAAAGGAACAGAAAAGCAGTGATAGAGGGCTGGGATGACTCTTACCATCTGGGTGTGGATGGAGGAAAAAGTGGTAGGATGAGAGAACCTGCTTTTCCAGAGTCTTTCCATGAATCCTCAGGGACAGAGTTTGTTACAAGTGAGCTTTTGCAACCCCTTAATTGCCTTGAAACTTAATGGCATTCTGCAGATTTGGAATTCCTTCTTCAGTCTGTGAAGAATTTTGCTTTGTGTGAATATCAAGCTAATACTGCTCTGTATGCAATTTGTATATGCACTCTTAGGAGAATTTTTAAATGGCAGGACTGAAATGGTGTTTTATAGAACTGGAAAAATCTGTGTCAGATTGTAATGATTCTATGCAGAAATGTTATCATAAGGAATGATTTGTAAGTAGCTCTAATTTCTAGGTAATAAAGAGATTTTTGTTCAGGTTTGGTCACTAGAGAAATGCAACTTTTTTTTCGCCATTGCTCTTTCTTATAATAATGCCTTCTTGCTTTTTCTTGTAATAATGTCTTCACTGATATAAGAGGTACCTACCAATTTATTTAATGGCTCCCCATATCATTTGTAATCAGCAGGAGAGTTCCAGACTGTGAAGCTTCTTTCATAAACAGGTATAAGTGAAACTGCTAAAATGCCCTGAAATGAACTCATTTTTGGGATGTCCCAACTGATTGAATACAATTTGAAAAGAAATGACAACTGAATGCTTTCCCTGCATTTATACAACCTACTTCAATGAATACCTCAACTCAAATCATTATGATTCTCATCCCCTGAAATTTAACCATGCACATAGTATTTTTCCCTATCATCATCAAATCAATGGCATATTTTTTTTCAAAATACACATCTGATCATGCCACTTCCATGATTAAAACCAAAACCCTTTAATGAATTCCAGTTACTCTTGGGATAAAATCCAAAATTCTTTTCATGGCCTCCAAGGTCCTTCATGATCTTTCCCATTGCCACCTATCCATCTTCAGCTCCTGTCATCACCTCCAGCCATGCTTTGGCAAAGGCCCTTTTCTGTTACAGGCTTTACATACATGTCATTCCATCTGCCTGGAATGTCCTTCCCTAGTCTTCCCATATTCTAATTTTCTCTTCCAGTCCCAAGCCTTTTGCTATATTCTGGCATAATACCCTGTGTTTCTTTGAGCACATATCACAGCATAATTAAATAATGATTTGCTAATAAGTACATTGTGTTTATGCCTGTCACCCCTACTAGACTGTAGGGACGGGGGTCACTTCTGTAATTTATACCTGCATTTGCAGCATGTAAAACAGAATCAAGTACATCATTGGTCACCCAAAACCTGTTATGAATTACTTAATATGTCAAAGCACTTAGAAGAATGTCTGGCACAGAATAGTGTTCTGCATGTATTAACTAATTGAATTGTTGTTGCCATTAGTATTTTTCTTGCTTTCCCTTTATTAGTAGGTATTGATAAGAGGGTTTTGGATTATACCATGGGGCCTTAGGTCCTAGTTGCAGCTCTTCTGTGTGGTCTTTGGAAAGTCTAATCTCATAGGACTTTGGTTTTCTTACTTTACAGGCATATCTTTTATTTTTTAGACTTTCTTTTTAGAATCCCTGAAAATACAGATTCCCTTAAAAGCCAAAGTAAAGGGAAAAATAAAGAGTTGGCTAATTATGAAGTTGATCTTTTTCTTCAGGTTTCCAGAATTTCTTTCTGAAATATGCTCCATATCCCGTGTGGGCCTTTATTTCCTAGACATAAAAAGCCAACCTATCATCAGATTATTCTCATTGGAAAGGCTCTTACCTCATTTATTAAGCTCAGTCAATAGCTCTCATCTTCCCTGTCTTGATCTGGATCAACTGAGAAACAGGTCAGCAGGAGAACTATAGTACCATTTTGTTACTGACAGAGGCTAAGTTAGAGGATGTAGCTCATATTCAGATGGACCTGCTATGTGTCTCCATCTGTAACTAGATAGTGGGACAATTTATTCAAGGGATGTAGTCTTCAAGAGGAGACACACATACCCAGGAACCCACCTTTCACTGGTTTAGGTAGAAAGGAGGGAGAAGAGGCCAAATTCTGAATATACAAGACCTTTGGCAATTAACTCTGGTCAATTGGGAAACCTGTATCTACAACCATCATTCAGAACCTGTAACTCAGTCTACTTGTGTGAAAAGGAGAAAGAGATGGGACTATAAGCTAGGACTGTCAAAGAGGGGGCAAAGTATTGTCACTTTAAATGTCAGTTATCCGGTGAATTTCAATTAGGGATTAGATAGTTTTTAGAAATAAGCAAAGTGAACTGTGTCAGGCAGCTGGTACTATGGAAACAAGAAACTGCATTTTATTAATTTATTAATTTATTTTTGTAAACTAAAACAGCAAAAAAAGAAAAACATAGCCCAGGTCTATCAGGATTTAAAGGCTATAACAAGCAGTATAGGATTCCCTGGGGCATTTGGGTTTTGGGCCTGAATTCCACTTGTGGAATGGCAGGCCTTGTTTTATTCAAAGGCGTCTTTGGGCCCCTGGGAAAAGTTTTTGGTATGGGTAGACTTTCCAGAGCTCCTGACATTATTCCCTAAAGGTAGTGCTGTCTCCCTGGGAGAGAAGCACTGCTTCTTAGAGCCATTGCCATATTTATATCTTCTCCTTCCTAATTTCTCTTAAGTTTTTACCCCCAGAGGCTTATTTTTCATGACTAGTTTCATTAAGGAAATAGAATCCAGGTGGTGTTTTCAGAAGCAGTTGCCATAATACTGCAAGTCTTTTGAGAGTCTATATATATGTATTGGGGTGTGTGTGTGTGTGTGTGTGTGTGTATACGCACACACACACACAAACACACTTATAACTATTCAGATGTGTAAACATAAACGTAGTTCCATATATGTGTGTATGTTAACTCAGGGAGGCGTACCTGACAAGCCTGCTGCAGCGTCTCCCATGACTGATGACGAGAGGGGAGACAGTAGTGGCAGGGTCTAAGGCAGTTGTAGGACTAGTGCTCGAGGAGGAAGGTCAGCCTCCCGACTGGCAATATTCAAGAGGGCGCAGTGAATTTGTCATTGTTACCTAAGAAGGTCTAATCTAGGAGGTTGTCCAAAGATGCTGGGTGGCACTAATATTGAAATTGAGGTAGGTAGCCACTTACTAATTCATTCATCTGTTAAGAACAACCCAGCCAGGTCATGGAGACTTAGAGAACAAAATCAAAACCCTGGACAGAGGGTGCTGCAGGGTTGGACTGGATCACAGAGTTTCTATTTAGTAGATCACGTTTATTTTTGGTCTCTAGTTGTACCTTTGTGCAAATGAGGAAAGGGAAGCAGAAAGCCTGATGTTATATACCAGGTTCATACAGTAAAGGAAAAGAAAGTTTCCCTCTTGGGCAGCCTCCATAAATCCAAGGGTTTTCTAGAATAAAAAGTTGGTGGCAGGACAGCTTATTTTGGTTAGCTGGTGGAGAAAAGCCATTAATGTATCGAGAGAGCCTTATTCAGGTTTGGCTCAGGAGCTAGGTGAGGTGGAGTTTGAGGTCATAGATGTTAGAAATTAGAGATGAGCCATGTAAGGAATGTGAAGGCACCTATTCATGAACACATCCTCCCACCCACCCCCCACACCAGTGGTATATGCCTATTTATGGACACATAACCATATATTATGGTGATGAAGCTTAACTTCTGGCTGGTTTCTGTCCTTTTTTTTTTTAAAAAGATTTTATTTATTTATTTGACAGAGGGATAGCACAAGTAGGCAGAGCAGCAGGCAGAGGGAGAGGGAGAAGCAGGTCTCCGCCGAGCAGGGAGCCTGATGAGGGACTTGATCCCAGGACCCTGGGATCAACCGACTGAGCCACCCAGGCACCCCTGGTTTCTGTCCTTATAGTCAAAAGCTGAAAGAAGGTCAATGAAAAGTGGCAAATGAGTTTTTGTTATTCTTGAAATATCCCTGTTTTCCCAACCAACAGGATAGAACATGTCACAATGGTCACCAGGAGCAGTCGTGCTTAAAGCCCACTTATGTCTTGTGCAAAATATTGTCCAGTATCTGGACCTATAGTGTAATAAGAAAATGCAGTTTGAATAGAAGGTTGAAGAAATTTATGAGACTATAGTTAGCTGGAGAGAGGATCACCAATTTGGAAGGCAGGATAAGCTGGTGCAGGGCCTGTTACTTAGCAAGACTCAGCAAGTATTTACTGAAATAATTATACTCTGTCCATCTGTGTAGTATCAGAATCATGATATGTCATCCTGGAGGCAAAAAGTCTTCTCTTAAAGACTTATGTACAATTAAGTGGATGGTGTGAATATGTATTACCAATCAGAAAGTGACCTGGGGTCTCACATAGTTCCCCAGCCGAGTACTATTTGAATACAGTAGCACCATGAACAAATAGTCCAGTAGCACCATGAACAAATAGAAAACAAATGTTTTCTTTTTCTTTTCTGAAAAAGAAAACAGAAAGATGGAGACATGTGCAGGGACATTTGTCACTGCATCACAGTCACTATTGTGCACAACTCTGTTTTTAATTTGCAGTTCTCAAAGTTTCCTAAGAGTTAAACCTAGAGCATATGTGTCTTGTTGCCGTTTTCCTCTACCTCTTGTGGACTCTGCTGCCCATTGGCAAGCAACTGAAAAAAAGAACTGATGATTCAGGGTCTGGGCCTAAGGCCAACGCTAATTAACTCTGAAAGTAAATGAAAGCTGTTGCCCATGTTCCATAGAACAGAGCAAACCAATATTTGTATTTTTTACTTTTCCCAGAGTGATAGTGTTCTGGTTGTGGTGAATAAATTGCAGGTAGTGTGATTTTCAACATAAATTCAGTGTAGAGTAATGGGTGAAGAGGTCTCCATATGCAATCTCTTTAAATATCTTACAGATTACTATATTGGTTAAAGAGATTCACTTATTTGAAATATATCTAATTCAGTAATTTTTCTAATCTCAGTTCAAATTTCCCTCTAGTTTTCCAGAAGATTTCTTATTCCTAACTGTCACAGTCTTCAGTCATTTGTGGGATGTTCTTTAGGAACTAGGGATTTTGGTATTTTTTCCTTGGTAGGTTTATATATAGATATAGATATCTATATATATCTATATCTATCTTAATATGTAGTATATATATATCTTTATATATATCTATAATATATTAGATATTATGTATATTATATATAACATAGTGTATTTAATATTCATTTATGTATCTTAATATATAATAAGTATATTTAATTTCTACTTAATCCAGATAATGCCATGATTTATAGAACACTTACAATATAGTAGGCACTTGTTTATAATATCTATAACCCTTTATCCATCCTACAATTGGTCCCCTTTTGATGGGAGGGAACACATACTATATTTGGCAAAGCCAGGATTCGAACCCAGATCTGGCTCCAAAGTTTATCCTCTTTCTTAATCCACACCATGCTGTCTCTCTAAATCACTTGGGATTGGGTTCAGCTGCATGTTGTATAAACCCCAAATAATATAAAATAGTAGTTCTCTTTCACATGGAAGAAGTTCAGAGGAAGACAGCTCCATGATTCTTGGACTCTTACTACTCCATTCCCCTTACCTGTGATTTCCATCCCCAAGGTCGTGTCATGGTCCAAGGTGGCTGCTGAGACTTCAGCTCTGAGTCTGCATTCAGATGGCAGGGAAAAATTAGAGAGGATGGTGAATGTGTTGCCTCAGATGTCTGTCTCCACTTTAGGGAGATTTTTCTGGAAGTCCTTTTCATCAATTTTCACTTATTATGACTTACTCCTATTTATAACTCCAACATTTAGGATAGCTCCTGGTAGAGTGAATGAACAGATAGATGGAAGTGAGTGATCTTGAGACTTAAACTTATACTGACTCTGGGGTGTACTTAAGACAAACTCAGATATGTTGACTTTTCATTTACTATTTTTTTAGTCTACATAATGTGCCCCTCTCTCTTCCTGCTTCTCTCTCTCTTCCCTTCCCAACACATGGATATATCATCTGGGTCTTTCCTACTCATTGTTCAGGTTTTGGCTGCCTCAGCACTCTCTCAGAGGAGCTTTGTCCTTCTGAAAGATACAAATACAGGAGGACAAAAACAAAACAAAACATCTACTTTCACCAATTTGTTTGAAGCCAGCTATCTTTCTGCGTTTCCTATACTCACTATCAGGTCTCCTCTCAGAATAGTGCCTGACTCAGGTGAATTTTCAGGAGCCAAGATTAAACCAAGGGGAGAAACCCGTACCAGTCATTGAAAAAGTATTAAAAGTTGCCAGAGTGTACCTGGAAAAGACTTAGTAATTATTTCAGAATTTGCTATATAAGCCATGTTTTATTTATTTATTTATTTTCTCTACTGAGGACTCATGTACAGAGGTGATAGCCAAGACAAAAGTCATTCTGTTTGGCAGAGACAGGAATTTTCAGCAGTGTTTATATGAGAATAGGTCTCCAGAGCAGAAGACTATATGGCTTATCTCCTCCCCAGACTTGTCATCTTGCTCCTCTAGCTGTAGGGAATTTATAGAGTTGTAAAGTCTTCAGAGGCTTTACAGGATCAAGAATGGATTGTTTCAAGTGCTTTCCTGAAGTATAGAAAGAGGGTGATAAGGCTGCTTGATGTAGCGTTTGGCTTCTTAACCTATGGGGCAGGCACTGTGGGCACGTGTGACCTCATGACAGGAGCATAAAACCCAGCAAGTCAGTGTTTTTAAAGACTTGCTCAGAGGAGGCTGTAAATGTGTAATTATTTTTTTAATTTTAATTTTTTAGTAATCTCTGTACACAACAAGGGGGTTGATCTCATGACCCTGAGATCAAGAGTTGTATGCTTTTCTGACTGAGCCAGTCAGGCCCCCCTGTAATTTTTTCTTAGAATAATTAATTCAAAATATGAAAGTCATTTTTTTAAATCAGTTCTGTCATTAAGAAGAATGTTAAGTTCATAGGAAATTTAAGATAAAATGCAAGTCTTGAAATTAATGGTGTTTTGGACCATGAGCCCCCAGAATTACCTAGAAGCACACTGATCATGCTTCTGTAATATTCGGGTGAGAGTGATGTGATGGAAAGAACAGGGACTTTGGGCCACGCAAACCTGGGTTCAAATCCTGCTTCTACCAGGATTTGTATGACTTTGAATGATTAAAACCTATTTTCTTAAAACCTATTTTCTTGTCTGTAAAATGGAAATTATAACATTGGTCTTGTGGGTGGTATTATGATTAGTGACCTTGTATGTAAAAGGCACAGCACATGTTTAATCGGAGGTTTGCATTGATGTTTAAATTATTATGCTATTACAGACAATAGAAGAAGAGTTGGAAACCGTGAGTCTGTTGTGAAATGGCCATGACTTTAGTGTTCTGGAGCTCCTGGTACACATGCTGGCATCCCGTCAAGCATCTTCCATGAGCCCTGGAGAGAGGCAGCAGGGGATATATCATAGAAGTTACTCTTTTTCCTCATGCCTTAGTTATGCATTCAAATCATGTATAAGGAGAGTGCTTTCTTGATTTAAATATGATGAATGCTGAGGATGTCTACTGCATATCCTGAAAACCAAATTAGAGGAAAAGAAAGACTCTACCCTCTGAAGGTTTATACACTTTATTGAGAATATGGACATCTTATTAATGAGACATACAGTGAAGCTGAGACAGTTTTTTTTTTCAAAATTTATTTATTTGACAGAGAGAGAGAGATCACAAGTAGGCAGAGAGGCAGGCAGAGAGAGAGAAAGAGGAGCAGTCTCCCTGCTGAGAAGAGACCCCGATATAGGCCTTGATTCCAGGATCCTGAGATCATGACCTGAGCCAAAGGCAGAGGCTTAACCCACTGAGCCACCCAGGCGCCCCAAGCTGAGACAGTGTTAATGTGATCAGGAGGAAGGTTGGAATTGAGCCTGATCATGTTATTCCTTCTTCCATCTCATTCAAGATGAACTTTTAACTCCTTTAAATGGTGTGACAGGTCTCCAAGATCGATCTTACCTATCCATCTTTCCATCTCCCTTATATACACTAATCTCCAGTCCAAAGAACTTTTTGAAGTTCCCACAATGGGCCCTGTTTCGTTGGGCTCCATTGCCCTTTCTTCTAATTCTAAGCTTCAACTCTTTAGGACCTCTCTCAATCCTTTCAGTATATGGGTTAGAGTCCCTTCACACTTCATCTTTTTTTTTTAAGATTTTATTTATTTATTTGACAGAAAGAGAGAGAGAGAGAGAGAGAGAGAGAGAGAGAGAGATCACAAGTAGGCAGAGAGGCAGGCAGAGAGAGAGGAGGAAGCAGGCTCCTCTCTGAGCAGAGAACCCGATGCGGGCCTCCATCCCAGGACTCTGAGATCATGTCCTGAGCTGAAGGCAGAGGCTTTAACCCACTGAGCCACCCAGGTGCCCCCCTTCACCCTTCATCTTAAGGGAATGTGTACTTTACTTCTTGTAGGACCTATCACTGATATTGCAAACGTCTCTTTTTTCCACTAGAAAGTAAGTGCCTTGTAATAATCAATGCAGGGTGACAACTGAGCAGATCTCAGTGGCTTAATACAATAAGATTTATTTCTCTCTCTTGTTACAGACAACATTTGTGTGGTGGGTGGAGAAAGGAGAGTCTGCTCCATGTAGATATTCAAGGGCCCCAGAGCTGGATCTTCCCTTCTAAAGTGGTTCCAACCATTCCTATGGTCTCAGAGTCACCCAGTATTTTCCTGTGTTTATCCATCAAGCAAGGGAAGAGAGAAATCATGTCGGATCTGCAGGAGGTTATCTAGGGACTAGGCCTAAAACTGGAAGACAGCATTTCTTCTGATATTCCATTTGGTCAAAACTTTGTCTGATGGCCCTTTCTGACTTCAAGGGGGATTGGGGAATAGAGTCAAGCTTTGTGTTCAAGAAGCGAAGAGACTTTGTTTGGCCAGCAGACTTCTTGTTCCTCTCCCTGTGGTATTTCTCTCCATCACACTTATCAAGGTCAGATATACTATATAAAATATTTATTCATTGTTCATTGTCATCTCCCCACCAACCCCACCTTAAATATATACCCATGAAGTCAGTGAATCTATTCTGTTTATTTTTTTTTCTGTCACCACCTAGAACAGTACCTGGTACATTGTAGATACTCAGATATTTTTGAATGAACATCCATCATTTGTTTTTTGCATGGTGCTTTGTGTCTTTTTGGCACGAAAGCAACAAAAATTAATTTAATAATTGGTTGTAAAAGTAATACCAAAAATGTTTGACGATTAGCTGTAGAAATGGAGGGGTAAGAAGATAACAGTTATTAACTAACAGTAGTGGTGGCTTGACTCACAGACTCAGAGATCAGTGCTGTTGCTCTGACAGGAGGCACCTGAAATCACTAGGGACTGTTGTGAAAGTGTTCCCGTGTTTCTTTCCAGAATGCTGATTTTGATGCCATCCGAACATTCAGTGGATGCAACTTGAAGGAATTGACTGTGGAGCTAAATAAACCTATAATGAGTGCTTAAACCAGTTCAATTTAGTCTTATCAGAAAGGTCATTCAGCGAAGGAGACATTTTGATCACAACAATTCTCTTCACAGAAATGGTATCTGGGAAGCTAGTCTCTTTCTATTTGATTATTCAAGGATACATTTGGGATGCAGAGAACATTTGCCAAAACCTATCTTTAAAATTCAGCTGCATAAAGAAGAGACAAATGCACTGTAGGATTGAAATTGCCAGAAGAGTCCATTCAGCAACTTCTTTAATAAAGTCAGCCTAGAGTGTTGGACTCAGGATCATGGCATTGTAGAAATATGGACTGGGAAGAAACCTACAGGTGAAGAAAATGAGTTTTGGAGAGAAGGGCACAAATACTTGCTGAAAATACTCTGTTGAAAATACTCTTTGTTTCTTCTTCCACAAAATGGAGATAATTGTAATTACTTTAGAAATCTGTTCTGAGATTTATGAAATTACTTAAACATAAGTGTGCAAAACAGCTCATATAAAATGAGCATTTCTAAAAAAAAATAAAAAAATAAATGAGCATTGCTGTCTTCATCTGCACTCATATTCAGACTGGTTAACTTGCACATTATCATACAGTAGGTTTGTAGCAGAGCTGGGCCCCCAGTGAGATCTGCCTGACTCAGTCCCTATTAATTATTATTTTATTTTCTCAGGCCTCAAGAATATTAACACCCCCACCCCCACCAAATTTCTTAACTATGAAATAATATATCCAGAATAACAGCTCGAGTATTTTGACTCCTAGTTCAGTGCTCTTTCTGCCAGAGTTATTTTTTTGTATCGGGACTCAAAGGTAAATTTTGTGTACTAAAATCTACTAATTAAACATCAATCAATAGCCTATTCTCTCATATTTCTCTCAATTTTGACTTTAAAGACTTTATTTACCTAAGACTAGACATAAATTTATATTTTTACCACTAGTGTGCTTTTAATATTTATGCTTATATTATTCATGTTTTCATATTGCCCATATCTGTATCTCCATAATAATGGTACTTTCTCTTTTATAAGAGACACATTAGCTTTTATTACTACTTGATAGCCTAATGTTTCTATTTTAAAATGTTGATTACTTACCTGCCAAGTGAGAATGGTGTCAGAATTTAGAAACACATTTATATTTTTTAAGTGGTATCATAAATTGCAAATAAGAACATGAAGTATTTAGTATTAACACTAAAAATAGCTAACACTTATAGAGAGCCTCATATATGCAAGTCATAAGTTACTTTTTTAAAAAGCATTAACTCATTTTATCCTCACATAGTCTTCTTAAGTCAACATTATTATTACTCTATTTTACAATTAAAGAAATTTTTGAGGCACAGAGAGGTTAAAAAGATTGCTCAAGGTCACGCAGTTGGTGAATAATATGGCCAGTATTCCAACCCAGACAACCTTGCTCCAGAGTCCAAACTCCTAACCACTCACAATGCTGCCTGTCAGGGTGCATTTCTGGACTTTGTACAGACCTTTGGAAGGGTCTTTATCATGCCCCCTCCTTTCTTATAGAAGCCTTCACTAGAGGCTATAGCCATACCCAAAACATTTCCACTTTATCTCCTCTGATCCCCCAAAGATGGCAAAAATAATTTGAGTAGTGGGACAAGAGAGCACATGAGGACATGAGATGTTAGAGAACTTACTACTGGGAGACAATGTAAGGAGAAGAATGGGGGTGTTTCGGTGGCTCAGTCCGGTAAGTGTCTGCCTTCAGCTCCGGTCCTGATCCCTGGGTCCTGGGATTGAGCCCCACATCGGCAAGCTGCTCAGCAGGGAGTCTGCTTCCCTCTCTCTCTCCCTCTCCCCTTCCCACCCTGTTCCCTCTTTCTCTCTCTCAAATAAATAAATAAAATCTCAAAAAAAAAAAAAAAAAAAAAAAAAAAGAGGAGAGTAGAGCCAGACCTGGTACCCTCCCACTCTCTTACTTCCTATCGGCATGACCTTGGGCATGCTATTTAACTTCTTTGAATCTCAATGACCACATGTGCACAGTTAGGGAAAATAATGCCCACTTCTCAGTATTCAGTAAGACGTCCTTTAGAGGCAATATATTTGAAGCATTTCCATTAAAATCGTCACATAATAATCATTCAAAATGTTGACATTATCAATAAATGTTTTAGAAGAGGACTGATAAATAGCTCACATAATTCAGGCAAACTGCATTAAATAAGAGCTTATGTAGATAGGAGAGCATATAAATTTTGCCCACCATGAAAGGAAGCTTCTTTTCGGTAGTGTATGTGTTATCTAATAGCTTAGACCTTTGGAGTCACGCAAATTTGGATTTTTGAAACTATTTTTATCTCAGTTCTGTACTTCTTGGGTATCTGTCCTTAGGTAAACCTTCCTGAGCTTTGTTTCCTCTTCCACAAAATGGAGATAATTGTAATTACTTTATAAATCTGTTCTGAGATTCATGAAATTACTTAAACATAAATATATAGTATATATGTATGTATATACATGTATATATACACAGTATGTATAACAATGGGATGGCATATGGAGCTAGCTAGCTCTTTGGTAAGTATATGCATTCGGTACTGAATTATTTCGTTGGTGATGGTAAGGTCCCGAGATATTTGATCCCTGTGCTAGTTAAAGTTCTCTGGGGAAACAGAACCAATAGGAGATTTATATACCTTATATAAAGATCTCTTTGTATCTACCTGTCTATAACTCTCTAGAGAATAATTATAAGGAATTGGGTCACATGATTATGGAACTTGGCAAGTCTAAAATCTGCAGAGCCAATGTCCTAGTTTGAGTTCAAATGCCAGAAACTACTGTAGAACCAGTAAGAGCCAATGTCCTAGTTCAAAGGCCATCAGACAGGAGAATTCTCTTACTTGGGGGAGGGAGGGTCAACTTTATTCTTTTTAGGCCTTCAACTAATTGAATATGGCTTACTTACTTAATGGAAGGCCATCTGCTTTACTGAGTCTATGGATTTAATAACATGGATTTAAGACATTTAATAATATCTCATTCAAAACACCCTCACAGAAACACCCAGAATAATGTTTGATCAAACATCTGGATATCCCATGGCCTATTCCAGTTGACATATAAAATTAACCAGCATAACCCTGATTGGTCTATGAGGTAGTCTCCAACTCCTTCATGAAAAGAAAATATATATATATATATATTCCTTTGGGACTGAAAGCTTTTGTTAGGCTGAGTGGAAAAGAGGTTTAGGTAGCAATTCTTTAGGCTAGTTCTCAGGCCTACAGGAGTCCTTGTTGGGGGGGGGCGCAGAGGGGGTATGAACTAAGGTGAGGAAATCCACTTGTGCTAAAGAAATCATACCACAGTGGAAGGGATTTGATGTACCCAATGCTGTGACTATTTTGTGATTCAGAAGGTGAACTCAGCCACAAAAATAGAACCATAGACTAATAGAATGTTTGTCTATTCCCAGTTCTTACTTTGGTTGGCTTTAAAAACAAATTGTATTGGTCACTGAAATCCTACGTTCAGTCAAACTTTTTTTGATCATTGACTACATCATACTCACATAGTCACAGGTACGTTATTTAGTCCTAGAGTTAAAGATAAATGAAATATTTTCCCCACCCTTGAAGAGAAGAGAGGCACTAAAATGAAGTAGTAACAGTGTTATAACAAAAGTATTTATGGGATGTGGTGCTGTCATAAAGGAAACAACTATGTCCAGGAAGTTCTGGGGAGGGCGTGGTGACAGCCGGTTAATAAGGGGTTGTTAGGCTGACAAAACTTTCTCTCTGAGCTGGGTTATGAATGATGAGTAGGAGTTTCTTAGATGAGAAAAGAGCGAACGAATTTCAGACAGGAGATTAGCAGGCGCAAAGTTGTGGAGATGAAAAGGAGTTTTGAGTAGTTGCAGAATGTCAAAAATATGACAGATAAATATATGGAGATAAATATATGACAGATAAATATATGAATAAAAAAAAAGCAAAATAGATAAGCTCTTTGCCCCTGAAGCCATAATGCCCAGTTTTAGATTTTGGCTAGGCCATTTACTAACTATGTAACTTTGTACAAATTACTTAACTTTCTTTGATTCAGTCCCCTCATCTATAAAATGGGATTAAATAGCACCATATATAAGCACTTGAACAGTGTCCGGCAAATTGCACAGCTCTGTAAATGTTATCTATCTTCATTATTATTGTGTAAGTCAACTGTGATAACAAACATACCCAACATCTTAGTGTTTTACAAAAATCACCCTTTATTTTCACTCATGTTACTTACCTAAGAGTCACTATCCTCTTCGTTGAGAAACTGCTCCCCTTGTCCTCTCTTCTGAGAACCCAAATTAAGGAAGGGTATCCATTGAGACATGCCCTTCTCATGGCAGAATGTATAAAAGCAACATTACTGTCAGAAACTCATGGTACTCCTCCCAGCTTCTGCTAAGACATAACATGTGACGTGTCCATTCATATTTCATTAGCCAAAGCATATAATAGGGCCAAACACAAAATCAAAGGTCAGGACTGTATAATCTCCTAAGGGAAAGGAAGTGGAGAACTACTAAAAATTGAAAACAATAATACAAGGTACCTGGGTGAGTCAGTCAGTTATGTGTCTGCGTTTGGCTCAGGTCACGATCCCAGGGTCCTGGGATGGAGCCCCGCGTCGGGCTTCCCCTCAGTGGAGAGCCTGCTTCTCCCTTTCCCTCTCCCCCACCTCTCGTGCTCGCTCACTCTCTCTCTCAAATAAATAAATTTTTAAAAATTTAAAAAAAAGAAAATAATAATACAGTCAACTATAATCGTCAAGTATAAGCATCTTCATGTTATCCTATGTAGGGGAAGGTAGAAAGTAGATTGGATGTGGGATCAGAGCATATCTGGTAATCAATTTTATTTTCCTGGACATATTCTAAATTTTGGCCCACAGCGTTTTCCCTCCCATATGTCTTGCCTGATTTTCTGTTTTGTTCTGTGAGTCAATCACCTGACCTCTAAGCATAAGTTTGAAAAGCTAGGGCCTTTGCCACATGTTACAATATGTGGTAACTTGAATTTGAATTATACATAGAAAAAAGAAGAGTGTTTATGTGGCCTTTGTAATTGATGTCCTTACCTCTTGTTTTTCAAGCAATATAAACATTTGTCAAAGTCTCCTATTAATTATAATTGTACTTGCTAACTTAGAGTCAGTTGTCATTTTCATTATATTACATGACTTTGTAATTAAGCCATTTGAAATAGATGGAGTTTGCAGTTGTAGTGGGTAAATAATTTCAGGGTTGGTTTTCTGTTTTTAAATGATTTGAGGAGGAGGCTTGGAATTGAAACGCCTTATAAAGGGACTATATGTATACAAATGTCATTGACAGCTAATACTTCACTCTGAATTATGATTATATGTGGTTGGTTATCCATAGAATAAAAGGATAATTTGAAAATGTTAAAGTATTTCACAGAAATGTGCCTGCCACTGTTCTTCACTCAAAAGAAGAAAGGCTCTTAAGAAATAAAAGAGCCTTTGTTACTCTGTCTATAACTTTCCTTTGGGATTTAAATGCTAAATTCTGGTTGTCAGCAAAGGAAACCTGGGACTTCAAAACAGGAGTCCTGTGGCCAAGGCTTTGCTGCTGGGCTACCTGATCTAGGGCCAAGACATTTGCAAACCCCTGTGAATTGAGTAGGGAGGGTAGGGGGAAGAAGCGGGGTGGAAACTGCTGATGTAAAAGAAGGTTCTTCCCAGGTCAGTATGTGCTTAAGAACTAGACATAGGTACTTGGATCTAAGGGTGGGGGAACCTCAGGATCCATACAAAGGGTTACAAAACCTTCAAGAATAAATGGTGTGTTGTGTGTGTTGTGAAGGTACCAAAAACACGGAGTTATATATACCGAATTACAAAAAGAGGTGAATTTTTATGGCATATGAATTACATCTTAATTTCAGAATGTTTAACATAAAAAAAGAAAGCAAATATGTATTGGGATTTTCTCCAAAATTAAAATCTGCCAACACAAAGCTAGTTCTGACTTTAAATAAATACACCCGGGCGCCTGGGTGGCTCAGTGGGTTAAAGCCTCTGCTTTCGGCTCAGGTCATGATCTCAGGGTCCTGGGATCGAGGCCCGCATCGGGCTCCNNNNGGGGAGCCTGCTTCCCCCTCTCTCTCTCTGCCTGCCTCTCTGCCTCCTTGTGATCTCTCTCCCTCTGTGAAATAAATAAATAAATAAATAAATCTTTTTTAAAAAATTTAAATAAATAAATACACCCATAACTACAAGTGAACATTTATGTTTGTATTTTTCCTTTTCTAATAGTTGCTGTTAACATAACAACTTTGATGGTATACATTTAGCAGGACCTATTCTTCCAGGTGAGATGGAAAAGTTTTATAACATCTTTTTGCTTATTAAAGAGGCTGTGAGCTTGAGGAAAAGGGGAATAAATGAAGTGACTATATAATTTGTCATCCAAACCTTTTCATTTTGACAAGGGAATGGTAACATATAAGTATGCAGGGTTAAAAATCATAAATCAGGACAATCCTAAACAAACAGGACATAGAGGGTGAGGAGATAGGAGAGATAACAGATAAGGACCATTCTATATCCTTGCCCTATTCATTCATCTATTTCTTCAACAAATATTTGCTCTTGTGTCTACTTAGTAGAAACTAAGCTGCCCAAGATATGGCTCCTGACTTCCAAGTTATCCTATTAATAGACTGTTGTAATAGACTCCTTTGAGATAATCAGGGTTTGCTCTCATGTCCAGGCCATCAATATCTGACCCACCCTTGGGTTGGGAGTGGAAGGAGAAAGAGGAGGTGGTGGGGTTTCCTGGAAGAGATGATGATATCTGACGTGATCTTCAAAAGGGAGAAAGCAAAGTGTGGGAGAAGGATGTGCTATGAAAAACAATTTGGTTTAGGAAGGTGACCCTGGTGCTTAGGAAATTTGGAGAAGGTGATGTTGTAATCAGACCTAATAACTTGTTTCCTTCCAGAACTTAATTTTAGGCAACTGACTTAGGAAACATACCAATTTGTTAAGAGTAAAATTCATGGCTTCATATTTTCTCAGTTCTCAGGTTTAATCCCTGCCTGGAAGGATCTGACCAGGACCTCCACACGACAAAATCAGGCCTTCTCAGAAGTGACTGCTTTTTAAAAGAGAGATTTATAAAGACATTAGCTGTAAGGACTGGAATTGGATATTTACATCTAAATGGATGGGCTTGCAGGCAGGCAGATAGCTTGAAAGAGGCGGCCCCCTAAAACCGCGTTAGCATACCTCATATGTTTCCATCTGTGATTCCATAGCACAATCTAACCCTTGTCTACATTAGAGAAATTTAGAAGAATTCTAAGGGGAAAAAAGTTAAAGCCCCCCAAAAAAGGTGGAGATGGTATTTTCTGTAGGTGAGATTGTACTTCCTTTCTTTTAAATCTCAATTCAGTGTGTTTTATACTTCTTTCTTTAAGCAAACTTGAGATGAGAAATCTTTCAATTTACATTAAATGATCAATATATAAACATTTCTACTGAACATCGTCAATGATCAAGGACTATGCTATGTGCTGCCAAGTGGTTTCTACATTCTAGCAACTTAAAGAAATCTCTCTTACTCTCCCATTTCTCTTTTTCTCTATCTCTCTCCCCCATTCCCCTCACATCACTCACACACACACCCACGCACACACATATGCTAAATTATAAACACCTCACAAGGAGGGATCGTGTCCTATTCATTTTTGTATCTAAAGCTTCTACCTCAGGTCTTGGCCCACAATAAATACTGAATTATCAAGGGGTGAAGTTAATGATAGAAATTAACATTTTAATGGCAGTCTATAGTTTTAAGGCACATTTTACAAATACTTATTACTTAGACTCTCTAGTGAGGTGGGCTTACTTGTATTTCAATTTTATGTGAGAAGGAACTGAGCTTCAGAGGATGAAGGACGTCCCTGTGGTCATCTATCGTTTAAGGCGGAGATAAGACCCATGACTCCCAGCTTTGAATCTGGTTCCCTCTCTAAATCATATTGCTACATTTGTGAGTGTAACATTCCCCTCCATGCTATAAGGTAAATGCTTTTGATGCTCTCAAAAGAAAAATAAAAATAAAACCACTTACTGTTAGTCAAGAGCCCTCAAGCCAGGAAACCATCTCATAACATCTCTAGAACATGCGGGAAGAAAATACTACCAACCAGGACATAATTACAAACAAGCGTTGTGTGCTGGTATTTTTCTCTATACACAGAAAATCTACATGGCTTTACCTGTAGTACATTGAGTGGGGAATATTTATGGCAACAAAGTCATAAAACTTTATTTTATGATCCATTTGCAGACCCTGGGAAATGTTGCAGACTAACTTTAATTAATCATCACTGCTTGAATTGATTTAGATCCTCCCACTCCCACATTAAGCTGTAATGTATTCTTTATAAAAATGTACAACTTGAAGTTAATTTGAGTCCTTCGGGCCAAAGAGTTTATTTATAACATGCGGTGAAACATTTTATGGCCCCAATTTCCATTAAATCATAAATTCAGGAAGTAAGAGAAAAGAAACAGGCCTACTCAGTCACCTTGCCCTTGTCAGGAGGAATATGATGTGCATCTGTGGTATATTTCCCAATGCTTCGGTCAATGTGTGTATTTATATATCTCCCCGTATTCAATGCTGCTAATGATAATGGCTTTCATGTGAAAAACCATGGATCAAAAGGCTGGTGTGGGATGTAGATCTTTCCCTCTCTTAACAGCGTGTTCCATCATAGTCTAGTTCAAAGCTTGGAACATTTTTTTTTAAGCTTCACAAAAGCAGCCTTCTACCTCATTGCCCAGATTATAGTATTTCTACTCTGTGTCAGGATGGTCTGCTCATCTTAGTATTTCCTTATTAGTACCAGGCCAGGCTTTAGGGAGTCATTTGGAGATAATACATACCGAATATGATCATAAATATTCTGAAAAAAGCATAGACCGTAGCAAATTAGGTATTTAAACAGAGCAAATGGGGTGTTAGGGTGCCCGGTAAAATACTGGCTTTGTTGGTGTCAAGTCTAGGTCTTGGAAGCTGAGAGAGATGCTGTATGGTTAAGAATTTAATCTTATTCAAAGAGAGTTTCTATCTTTGTCCATGATTCCTGGAAGAGAATATCTAGGCCCTTGAAATATTATGTCTGATAGGAGTGTTTTTGTTTCCTTGGGGCTTTGGCTACTGGAAAGTCTAACAGTGTGATTTGTGATGAGTATTTGGGGCCATGTGCTATCAGTTTCACTTCCAGGAGGGCTGGAGAATAAAACTCAGTTATGTGGGAAGTATGTGATCTAGCCCCAATAAAATTCTGAGCACTGAAGCTTAGGTGAGTTTTCTTGGTTTGCAATAACCTGTGAATATTGCCACACATCAGTGCCAGGAGAGTAGTGGATCCATGACTCAACAAAGAGAAGACAACAAAGCTCCATGTTTGTTAACTTTTCTCATCTCTGCTTGCTAGACTTCTTTCCTTGGATGATTTTAATCTTTATCCTTGCCCTGTAATAAACTGAAATTGTGAATGTAACAGCTTTCAGTGAGTTCTTTGAATCCTTCTAATGAATCATCTAAATTAAGGCTGGTTCTAGGAACCCTCCAAACTTACACTTGGTGTCAGAAGATAGGTTGGTCTTCTGTGGATTGTGTGCCCTTTAAAACTCAATGGTTGGGGCGCCTGGGTGGCTCAGTGGTTAAAGCCGCTGCCTTCGGCTCAGGTCATGATCCCAGGGTCCTGGGATCGAGGCCCACATCGGGCTCTCTGCTCAGTAGGGAGCCTGCTTCCTCCTCTCTCCTCTCTCTCTGCCTGCCTCTCTGCCTACTTGTAATCTCTCTCTCTGTGTCAAATGAATAAATAAAATCTTTAAAAAAAAAAAAAAAACAAAAACAAAAAAAAAAAACTCAATGGTTGGCCTAAATGTATCACAGATGTATTATTAAAAACCAATGTCCAGAAGCGAATTCCAAGGACCAGAAAAAGGTGAGGAACAGTCATAAGTTAATTTAGTTGATTTCATATGTTTTATTTTTAGTATCTGTGAGATTCATATGTATATGTGTGTGTTCCTTGCTCTACTGTCATAAAAGCACTACTCAGCCCAAAAGGGCTGATCAAGCTTCTAGCATTGGACATATCTAGATATATACAAAGCATCAAGAGATGTATCAGAAGTTTATTGGTAGTCAAGAGAAGATTGCCATTCCAGTCCAGACCTAAAGCAAGCTAAAAGGAGTCTTGGAAAGGCATTACACGAGATCCAGTAGAGGTTGGGGGTCAGATATCAGAGCTCATTCCTTAAGTCCAGGATCCAGAGACAAGGAGGAATTCAAAAGAGGGCTGGAAAAAGCAAGATTAAGCTATAGCTGAAGACATAAGATTAGATTAGATTAAAGTTGCCCACAAATTGAATTGATCCTTGTGTCAGTTAGAATTAAATTTACCCATGATTAGCAGAAAATTTGCAATAAGAAAAGAAGTTTCTCCTTTCTCATGTAAATAAAACCTAGAAGTAAGTAATCCAATCAAGAATTATGAATCAGGGACCCTTGCTTCCTCTGTCTTGTTCAACCAATCTCCACCTAAGAAATTTATTTCTTACCCAGTTAAAAATTCAGCCATCCTATCTACAGGAAGGAGAGAAGGATGGAAGAAAAGAAGAAGGGGGGGTGCCTGGGTGGCTCAGTGGGTTAAAGCCTCTGCTTTCGGCCCAGGTCATGATCTCAGGGTCCTGGAATCGAGGCCCGCATCGGGCTCTCTGCTCAGCAGGGAACCTGCTTCCTCCTCTCCCTTTCTCTCTGCCTGCCTTTCTGCCTACTTGAAATCTCTCTCTCTGTGTCAAATAAATAAATAAAACCTTTAAAGAAAAAAAAAAGAAAAAATAGAAAAGAAAAGAAGAAGGGGTGGAGAAACTATTTGCTCCTTATTTAGGAAAAATTCCTACACAGAACAAGTCTACTTAAATTGCATTGTTCAGAACTAAGTCAAATAGCCATATCTAGCTGCCGAAGAAGCTAGGGTGTGTAATCTTTATTTTAGATGCTTATGAGCCCTGTGCTCAATTAAAAATCAGGAGTCATTGGGGCGCCTGAATGGTGCAGTTGCTTAAGCATCCAACTTTTGGTTTCAGTTCAGGTTCTGATATCAGGGTCCTGAGATTGAGCCCTGTGTAGGGCCCCACTGAGCATGGAGAGTCTGCTTGAGATTCTCTCCCTCTCTCCCTCTGCTCCTCCTGCTCATGCGCTCTCTCTCTCTCTCTCCCTCTCTCTCTCTCTCTCTCTCTCTTTCAACTAAGTAAATAAATCTTTTAAAAAATTGGGAATCATCTAAGGAAGAAGGAATGGATATCTATTGGAGAGTAATTAGTAGCTTGTGCTACAATTCTGGTTCAGTGGACAACCACGTTAAATTTTTGACTGAAGACAATGTTGGATCCAGAGCTCACAGTTGAACTTAGTCTGATATATAGACCTGGTGGCTGCTCTTAGAGAAAAAGTGCCAGAAGCAGGGAGCCAAGCTGGTCACTGGCATAGCTGTGGCTCTTTACTCCCTCTTTGGCTTCTCATAGCATTTCTATCTGTAGTCATTCCATCACAGTCTACTGTTTGCTAATACTTGGTTATCCCACACATTGTTAAGTGAGCTTAGCAAGTACAGTGTTCTGAAACATGCCCGGCATACACTTTCTTGACATTAGATTAAAATGTGTTTTTCTTTATTTAATTGAAGTTTCACTGTTAAAGGGACTAGTATATTTTATTGAGTCACTCATGCCTGGTTTTGAATATTTGCTTTAGACTTCATTAGCTGCATGAGCCTTGGAAAGATTCCTAATCTCTCTGATCCTCAGTTTTATTAAATGGGGACAAAAATACCTACTTTCTTTCTTTCTTTCTTTCTTTCTTTCTTTCTTTCTTTCTTTCTTTCTTTCTTTCTTTTTTTAAGATTTTATTTATTTGACAGAGAGACAGCGAGAGAGGGAACACAAGCAGGGGGAGTGGTGGGAGAGGGAGAAACAGGCTTCCTGTTGAGCAGGGAGCCTGATGCAGGGCTTGATCCCAGGACCCTGGGGTCATGACCTGATCAGTGGCTCAATGACTGAGCCACTGAGGTGTCCCAAAAATACTTACTTTCAAAATAGTTAAGGCTAGAGATAGAGGCAATACCTGACCCAGAGTTTGCACTCAATAAATAGTGATTATTATAAACAAAACTTTAGCTTGGACTGATCTTGACTTGATAAACATTCTTGGAGGGTAATTAAAGTGTCCCAGTGCCTGCTATGCTCCAGGTATTTTAAATGCATGCTATCAATCCCTACAACACTCTTTTGAGGGAGTTAATCTTATTTCCACTTAACAGAGGAGGATACCAGAGGTCTGATAATTTGGTGGTTCTCTCAAGGTTAATTTATTAGTGCTAGCATTGAGATTTGAACCCACCTCTGTCTGACTCCTTTATGTTTAGATTGCTTAAATTCAACTATCTTATTTCACAGTTAAGGAACTGGGTCAAAATAAAGCTAAGAGACTTTGCCATGATCCCAAATATGATTTGTTGCAGGTTATAAGATGTCTAACATCTACCCCAGAGTCCTTCTCTTTCCTCCTTGCCACACAATATTTAACTTATATTTCTAGAGTCACAAAAGCCTCAGGAGAATGCAAACATATTTTGACTCCATACATTTTAATGCTTCTCTTTCCTCCTTGCCACACAATATTTAACTTATATTTCCTTTCTGCAGTCTTCAGCTATATTCTCAGTATGATAAACTTTTTGTTTTTCTGAACTTCCAGTGTTTTGTATTGTTTTACTGATTCACATTTTTCATATACTGATTGACTTTTTTAGCAAGCAGGCCTATAAGGTTTTATGATGATTTTCATTCTCCTCTTTGGTTTGAGCGATTCTAATGGATGCCTTTGTAGAGAACTGAACAGATGTTGAATCTATTTCCAAATCCTTTTGGAGGATTGGACTGGCTATACACATGGAAGAGTTTCTTTGCTACTGATGGATGAATTGGAACTGAAACGTATCATGATTCTAACCCGTCAATGTGTGCCATATGGAACAGCAATCCTCCCATTAGAGGTTGGTGTTTCTCTCCATGCAGAGGTTGTATGCCAGGGTGAGATTTGTTGTTAGCAGCATCTGTACAACTCCTTGCCTTTCTTCTGCATGGTGAAAATTGACCTGAGGTAACAAGTTTTTTCTTTGTCTGTTATCAGGTCATGAATAAAGTACTTTTGCTCTCTACTCTGAGGCCCAGGTCAGTATTCTGCTGGAATTTTGATTGTTTTAGTGAATGGAAATGAACTGGCAAAATGCCATCCAGAAGATTTGCACACTGGCATATGAAACATTTGCATGGGTGGATGAAAAGCCCCCCTGATAGAAATTAAGAGCAGCATTTGCATAGTTGCTTGCCATTTACAGGCATTTGCACGTATGTCTAATTCTCACAACTACCCTACAAATAAAGCAAAGTAAGATTTTGTCATCATTGTACAGATTAGTGTGAAGGGGATAGGGAGGTTGTGACTTGCCCAAGGTCACATCATGAAATGACCAAACCACAGACCATATGCAGATATTCTGGCTCTAAATTGCCGCTCTGTCTTCTGGGCATCTCGATCTCTCCAAACCAGGGCTCTTTCCTCTGAATATTCCTTTTCTCTTGGCTTAACTTTTTTTTTTTTTTTGCTTGACAAATAGCATGCAGTGGCCCATGAACTTTATTTTGTGCTCTGTTGCCTACTAAAACTTTCAAGATAACAGGAAATTTCAACTCTTGGCTCGAAGGAAGTTGAGGAGTTATGAGCTATTGGATCAATAGTCTTGTCTCCACATAGAACCCCCATGTAGGCTACTCAGCATTAAAATGTATGGAGTCAAAATATGTTTGCATTCTCCTGAGGCTTTTGTGACTCTAGAGAATGAATAGCTCTGGATTTTGAGTCAGTGTTCTGCTTCTGTTTCCACTTTTTATAAGATCTGAAGTGGGGTGAGAGGAAATAGAAGAGGTAAAGTCACACTGCAAACCTCTCAATAATGGATACGATGCACAGGGCTGATCAGAGTTTTTCTTATATCAAAGTAGATGGCTGGCCAGCATTTCAATTTTTCTTGGGAGTAAGTGTTTTATCATGCATTATTTATATGTCACAAATAGAAATTCAATTAAAAGGAGAAGTTTTTCCAAAAGGCTCTGAAACTTTAGATATGTTTCTGCCTCAAGAAGGCTGTTTTTTTTTTAAGGAATCCAGAGTAAAAATGTTGAGCTTTTCCAAAGCTCCATCCAGGAAGGAGATAGGTGATCTGCTAAGGACAGAGACAGGAATGAGGAAGAAGAGAATGCTAGGAGGCCCACTGGAGCTACAGCTATATGGGAGTCTCAAGAAAAGAGTGGCAGCAAACTGCTCCCTCTGAACTTCATGTCAGAATCCACTACCATGGTAAGGGATGGTACATGTGACAAAGCAGAAGGTTGATGCCAGGTAGCTCTTGATTCAATAAACATTTCTTTTGTGCCAAGTACAAAAGTAAGTTAAGATTCAGGCTTTGACATTGGATAGAAGTAAGAATAATGGTAGGAATGAATGGCAGGGCTGATTAATTGGTGATGATGAGCCAGGTTTATTCTGTCCTTTCAGTACTTGATTAGATCTTCCTAATAATCCTGTAAGGTAGATACTAGTTTATTACCAATTATAGATGACTAACTAAGGGTCAGAGGGGTTAAGTGACTTGGCGAAAGTTGAACAGCTAGTGAGAGAAATATAGCCACCTGGGGAAAGTGATCAATGGTAGGTTCTTCTGAGTTCTTTTAGCAAACAAATATTTATGAACATCCAGTTATGCTTCAGATGCTCTATGTAATTCAAAGATGAGTGATGCATCGTCCCTACCTTTGAAGAGTTCACAGTAAATGAAGAGGAATGAGACAGATCTGATAGTCCCTGAGATTCAGTGTGAGGTGAGATGAGGTGATCATCACAGAAAACTTTATTTCAAAAACTATGGGAGTTAGAAAGAAAATCCCTGGGGAACTGGTGATGATAGTGGTAGAGGGGAAGGCTTTGAATCTCTGGAAGGGAAGGTCCACAGGTTCATATTACGGCACATATATGTAGTAAAACATGTTGCTGGAGCTATGAGGCACCACTTCATAGTCTATAAAGAAATCAACCAGTTTTATACACATAGCCCTCTGCAAACAGAATAGCTGAGTTGTAATTATTACTGGATGTGTAAGAAGAAGCTAAGGTTAGATATTTATCTGTAGGGATGTCTCAGAATCCTGCAGAGTGTTCCAGGTGCAAAAATACTACTACCGATGTTATAGAGAGCAATAGGCTACTAATCCCCCATTCTCTCTCAGTTGTGGCTGACATTGTTGTTGCATCCAAGAGCCAAGATAATGCCTTGACAGATAATTTCCTGAGACCCAAGTGGAAACATGGGTCACGAGTGAAGAGGACTTAAAATATCCTGGTGGAATTATAACGGAGGGGCAACATAGTCTCTCTTGAATGTATAATGTGTTTAGTTCTGGCACCATAGTGTAAGATGAGAACAAATTTGAGCAGGCACAGGTGAGGATGACCAGATTGGCCATGTGAAAAACAGTTTAAGGAATGTTTACCCGAAGGAGAGAAGGTAATGAGTTAGATGAGTCATTGGTCAAGGTGGGAATAAGGAGACTGATCATTGGTTTCAAATGGCTGACCATAAGGAGACTTTGGCCTTGTTCTATTGATTCCAGAGATTGCAAATGGACAACAGAAGTTACCAAGAGTCTCATTTCAATTTGATATAAGATGGAACTTTTTGAAAGAGTCTTCAGTTAGAATTGAAACTATTCTGTTTTTCTACCTACATGTTTCTGGTCTGGAATCATCTCAGCTCTGGTGATTGAAAACCTAAGATCAGATTCTATAATAGCTCACCATTATTCTGCACTATGGTTAAGCACACTGTCTCTTGATTCAGGCTATCTGGACTTATATCCATGTTCTTCCACTTGCTAATTCTGTGACACTAGGTGAGTCACCTAGTCTCTTAAACTTCAGTTTCTTCATCTGTAAAATTGGTCTAATAATAATAAATATCTTACAAGGTAGTTAAAAGGTTTAAATGAAATAATACCTGTAGGAGTTGAGCCTCATCCCTTATATGTGGTAAGTACTAAAAAAATGATGGTGATGATTATTTTTATTAGCATATCTACTTAAAGGAGATATATGTATTCCATTTTATCTTAGAAAACCTTTATTTTTCCTGTTATTAAGTAGTATTTGTGTAATTCTGGATAACTTATTTCTGTTAAGGGGGGGAGGACTGACATCCCATATCGGATGAAGATATTCAGTAAAACCCAGATCCAGAAAACCTTTCAAGTGTTCATAGGAACATGTATGTGTCATAAGACAAATAACAACACGGGGCATAATAACATAAGACAAATAAACGTGGAAACCTCCAAAGCCATGCTGAGGGCAGAGGTCACCCCTCTTCCATTTCCTGGTAATACTTGTACTACTTGAGATGGTCACAAGTGGTTAGAATCTGGAAGCAGATAGAGCTATTGGTGTTAGGTAAGAGATATGTAATTTTTTATACTGATATGATAGAAACGGGAACTGATAAGGCATTGAGATACGTTCTTTGGTGGGAGAAAGGGTTTTTGTGACTTACACAGGCTGTGGGAAGATATAATCTTGTGAGCTGGATTGGAGGTGTCTAGAACCTTCTCCCCTGGTCTTGGGAGCACCTTAAAAGCTGAAAATTGTGAGCCAATCCATTCTCTAAACTTTTCATATGTTTTAAGGCCTCAAAGTGTCATGATTGCAAGTATATAAGTTTTAATACCAGTAACAATGTAGTGGTCATAAGTACCGGAAGATAGAGGAAGTACATTGAATCAAGAACAGCCCTGTAAATCTATGAGTAGAGACTGGATTAATATATAGCTGGAGGATTTTAGAAGGAAAATTAGAAGAAGATGGGTTAGCCTAGAAGAATGATTATGAAAGAAGTGATAAAATATTAGTTAGAAGCATAAAAGTTTTGAATAAGAAAATGTCTCATGTTCCTAGAAGAGTAAATTTTGTAAACATGTCATTTCTTTCCAAAATGAGACATTTGTGAGCTTGTGTATTTTATTTTTATTGTTCCTTGATCTTTATGATAGCCCAATCAGAGATGACAGAGGAATGGGAGATATATGAGAGTTAATGAGGAAGTAGGTTTAACAATGATTAGTAATTGATTGGATGTGTGGACTAAGGGAGAAAATCTAGAATAGTGCACAGGCTTTTGTCTCAAGAGACTAGTTGAATTATTGTGGTTTTCACTATAACAGAATAAGAGAGAGACCAGATTTGAAGGAGAAGATGATAAAATGAGCTTTTGGCATTTGAAATCAAATTATCTATGAAATGTCTAAGGGGGAATATTTTAAAAAGCTGTGGGATACAAAGATCTAGAGCCAAGAAGATGGGTCTGTGCTGGAATTATCTGACAACTTCACTACATAAAAATCACATTTGAAACAATAGGTGTGGATCTAATTGCTTGAGGAGGGCTACAGACCAAGACAAAAAGATTGAGCGCTGGACGTACTCAGCATTTAGGGAGAGGATGGAGGAAGATAGAGAGTTAGCAGCCAGAGAGGTGGGGAATCAACTGGAAGAAAATGGTCCCATGAAAATGAAGGCATTTAAAAGGAAGAACTCAACAAAGTCAAATGGCTCAGAAATATCAAGTAAGATTATGTTTAGTTTCATGCAAATCCGTGCAAGCTTTTTGGAGAGCACTTTGATAGTATCAATCACTGTCAAATAATATAGACTATTTGACTCAGTAATTCCATTCCTGGGAATTTTTCATGCAAATATACTTCTACAAGTGCACACAAATTATATCTATAAGGGAGCTTATTGCAACATAATTTGTTACAGCAAAAACTGAAAATAGCCTATCAATATGTGACTGATTAAATACACCATTATAGTTTATCTGCACAATGGAATGTAATGCCTCTATTAAATACTGAGATCACTATGTACTTATGGGGAAATCCTCTGAAGCACATTATCAAAAAGTAAATAAAAATGTAAGAGACTACAAATAGCAATTTAGTGAGAGGTTAAGCAAACAAGAGCCTAGCTTCCTGGCTTAAAGTCCAGGTCTGCTACTTACAAGTTTTAGAATATTGGGAAGTTTCTTGATTTCTCAGTCTCTTTCCTACTATCCTTTGCTTTGGATAAACACTCCAATTGGCCCATGCTTTTCCAAACTTTTTAACTCTAAATAGTGGCCTCAATTCAGTAATTAAAATGTCTAATTTCTCAATAAGAGTCTCAATTCAGTAATTAAAATGTCCAGTCTCATGCCAGAACTCCTATTTTCTCAATACCTATAACAAAGAGAAAGAAGGTTCTTTTGCATTTGGTCATTAGGACGTCATTGGTGACTTCCCCCAAGTCAGTTTGGTGGAGTAATAAAGGAAAGCCTAACTTCAGGGGGAGAAGGAAGGAATGGAGCAAGTGTGGGAAGACTTTTGGAGCAGCTACAAAGGGAAAACTTACAAGAGAGGAAAAAGATATATTTAAAGAAGTGATGTTGGGGACTCAGAGAGAATGATGGTGGTTGGGATAATCTCGGAAGAAAAATGAGAAACTCAAGCTTCCTAAAGTCACACCCTAGAATTACTGAACAGTTTTAAGAGCAAGTCTGAGTTTAGAGTTTGTAGGTTAAGAGAAGCTCCGGATACATGTGGTTCTGTGATTTTCCCTGGAAGCCTCAGCATCAGGGTTGCAGGCACAGAGCATGCCTTCTGGGCCATGCTGCAGGCCATCTCAGTGGAACCTCAACACTACATGGGCCAAAGGCAGCATCTGCCCCTCCTCACTATTTTGCTGTAGGCTAGCTCCTGAATGGCAGCACCGTCTATCAAATAAAGAGGAGAAAATTTTGTATAATTTCCCTCTTGAAAAAGCAGCATCTTGATTTCTCTGTTTAAAAACATAATATAAACACTGACTAGCTCAACAAATCACAGACACTGTGAGTGACTTTATACATTAGCACCTAATTCATCAACATGCCAATCCAAACACTTGGGTTTCTTTATTTAATACATGGTGTTCTCACTACCCTATTCATTATGCTGCCTTTCTCCCTCACTCCTAATATCTACCTCTTGGGGCTGTACTTTGTAGGATGTTGAGTTGGTCCCATTATCAGAAATGAGTATTTTCTGTTAAATATCACAGTTCATTTTGATGCTTTATTATAACCTTTTTTGAAAGCAGGATATTTGTACATTGTGACACTCTATAAAAAACTGTTACTAGGGAATAAGCTGACTATTGCTGTTATCAGAGAATCCTTAACGGTCATATTCTAGAGCTCAAACGTTTGTGCAACTCTGGAATACATGGCATTACTCAAGACTCGGGGAAGAAAACAAAGAACAAAACCTATGAAGAAAGATGGTCCAGATGCAAAACTTAACTAAGCTGAGTATTTTGTGGTTATAAGCCTGACTCATTGGAGGAGAAACCAAAGAAAATCTTAAGTGCCTGTTTGTAAAAATTTGTATTTTATTAACTTTGATTGCTTTAGAAAATATACTAATTTATTCATGAGAAATCATAGTTACCCAGAAGTGAGGCAGTGTGGTATAATAGAGAAAGAAATGAAACAAAATAAAATGGAAGTCAAGAAGCGAGAGTCTTGACCTTAGATTTCAATCTGTCATATGCATTTCACCTCCTTGAACCTTGGTTTTAGGCTGGGAAGTATAGGCATTTCTTCTGAATCCACTCACCTTTGGCCAAACACTCTTGCATATACATGTGCCCTTTGCACTAATAACAAAATAGGCTCCTGGTAACCAAGATAACAGAAACCAGTCTGCATCTTCCTCTGTGCAGTGAAGGGATGACTAATCCATCACTAAGGTCACTTTTGGTCCTAACATGTACATCATCTTTTTTCAAGGTGGTTATCATAGAAAGGGCCAAATAAGTTAATGGAAGTAGAGGAGCACAGGTTTTGGCAACAGTAAGCTCTCGTTCATGATTTTAGTTCATATTCTTTTTTTTTAAAGATTTTATTTATTTGACACAAAGAGAGAGACCATCTTAACCATACTTAACCCTTTTAGATACCATTAAAATGTACCTCCTTTATTTTATTTTATTTTATTTTATTTATTTGACAGAGAGAGAGAGAGATCGCAAGCAGGCTGAGAGGCAGGCAGAGAGAGAGAAGGAAGCAGGCTCCCTGCCGAGCAGAGAACCTGATGCAGGACTTGATCCCAGGACCCTGAGATTATGACCTGAGCCAAAGGCAGAGGCTTAACCCACTGAGCCACCCAGGCGCCCTAAAATGTACCTCCTAAGTGAAGCCTTTCTCAATTCATTGAGGAAGAAGTCAGTGTTCTTTTTTTTATGCTTTTATAGTTCTTTTTATGCCATTAGTACATACAACATTTATGTATATATGTGATATACAACAGGCGTAAATTATATATTAGTAATATATGTGTTATAAATATCTGTGGAATTTATAAATTTGTATTTATTGTTTAATATTGATCTGTCTAATTTTCTCAATAGCTGCACACTCAAAGGTCACACACAAAGACATACACTGTGAGCCCCTCAGTGATATGTCTTAGTTATAATTTGTTCTGCTAATGTGTGAAGAAAGAATGCCTTGTCATTAGTTATCTGTCAGATGATATTTTGCATCTCAGGGCCTAGCATAGTTCTTATCACAAATACTTGCAGTAAAGTGTTGATGATTTTAATTAAACAAAAGTTTATGGTATAAGTATATATACTATCAGAGATTGACTAATAAATTTATTTTTGGGTTTTCCTTTTTTGAATGTAAAATCCTGTGCTCTGAGGTTTTTGATTTTAGTTGTTTTTTGTTTTTGTTTTTTTTAAAGATTTTAATTGTTTGTTTGTTGTGGGGGGGGAGGGGGTTGGAGGGACAGAGGGAAGGAGAGAGAGAACCTCAAGCAGACTCTGCACCCAGCACAGAGCCTGATGCCGCGATCTGGATCATAATCCTGAGATCATGACCAGTGTCGAAATCAAGAGTCAGATACCTAACTGACTGAGCCACCCAGGTGCCCTGGTTTTAGCTGTTTTTATTTTTACTTGTTTAATTTTTGAAGGTTTTATTTATCTGAGAGGGAGAGAGAAAGAGAGCGTAGGCAGGGCTGAAGGGAAGAGTGAAGCAGACTTCCCACTGAGCAGGGAGCTCAGCCTGCAGCTACATCCTAGGACCCTGGGATCATGACCTGAGCAAAAAGACAGAATCTTAACCAACAGAGCCACACAGGTGCCCCTAGCTGTCTTTAAACTCAAGATGTTTTTAAACTACATTCCAGGCCATTGGTTTCAGGAAGGTGTTCATATATTATACAGCATTGGATTCTGGTTGTTTCCATCAGACTGAAGCATCCCAGTGGTTCATGCTGTGCCTGTCTCCTGGGTGATGAGAAGTCTGCAGAAGTTATTCGGCTCCCTGCCTGGTCTTGACAAAGATATCAAGTAAACTCCAAAGAATTAAGGTCGAGAGAAGTTGTCAAGAAGCTGCTTGCTTTGCTTACCCACACAGACACTATCTTAATTGCCAGCTTCCATAAGCAACTGGCATCCTTTTTTCCTGCCTGATTCAAATGCTTTTGACAACTCTCTTTTTTCATTTACAGCCACGGAGGTGGTCAAACCCTGTAGTGTCAAGTGATCTATGCTGGGTTATTTGCATTTAAAGAAGTTGGATTTTAGGGGAAAAGTGTTATTTTCCCCATCCATTATGTGCATAGATTATCTGAAGTCATGTAAGTTTTTGCTAGCCACTGCAACACTGTGATGGTTAGTCTAGCATTCCCTTGCCCTCATCCTGGGGATTTTTAAGGACCACAGCTTTGTTCTCCATAGGAAACAAAGCAAAACAGTGAAAAAACAAACAAACAAATAAACAACAACCAAAAAAAAAAAAAACCCACCCAATGCTTTAGAGATTTTAGAGCTGACACTCTAGTAAATTTTCAGGAAGATGTCTAGCACTGCTGTCTTTGTGGAAGAAATGTGGCGAATTGTCATTATCGTGTTTTTTAGTGGATTGGTTTGAATGGTGGGAGCCAGATTTTCTGTGGTCATCCCTGCAGCAGAGACCCCCCCAGTGGGGGTCTGCTCTACTGGAGCACATGCAATTAATCAAATAAAGCACCGGAAACATTCACCTCCTGTGTTCACCACTTCATGTAAAGTCATTACTAAATATAATTGTGGCTATTCACTTTCTGACTTTACCTTTGTGTAAAATGGAAACTTTGCTCAAACTCTCAAAAGGGGAGGTACAATCTGCTCCTGAGGCTTTAGGCAAAAATAAATAATCTTTGTTTAAGCCCTATTATGTACCAGTGTTTTTGATAGTTATTTTGTATGTATCATTTCATTTAACTTTGAGATAAAACAATAAGAGGTAGGTATTATAAAATCCCATTTTACTGACAGTATTTTGAAGTTCAGAAAAATGCAAAAGTTCGTTCAAGAACACCATCAGTACTGGGGGAACAAGGATATGAACTAAGCTGATCTGCTTCCAAAGTCAGTTCCCTCTTTCTTATTATTAAATGTTTCTTCCTACTTAATCCAGTTTTGAAAATAGAAGTGCCTGGAGGGTAAGCTCATGGCTGCGAAGTTGGTGGGTAAATTTTCCATCCTAGGACATTAACTCTCCAATGCAACTCTGTAGGGGTGAAGATAATCAAGAATTTGCCGCAGTATGATTTTCCTGTAAATGAAAGCTATATGTTTCTCTAGCACTGCAGTTTTCAAATTCAAGAGAAGTTGTATGTCTTGAAACAATGGCAAAGCATGAGGAAGGCCTAAGGATTCAAAACTCCTGCTTTACCTTCACCTTTTTGTACCTAGAAGGATGCTTCTTTTTCTATTCTCCCCATTTTGTTTCTTGGTCTACTTACAAAAATTGTTTTGTTCCAATAATACTTCTTACATATGCTTTATGGTGCTTTTTCACCCAATATTTTCAAGGCTTTCTGAAAGAAAACTTTGCTGGACAAGGAAGTCAAGGCAATCTCTTACTGCAGGAGGAGGAGAAGGAACCTCCTTCATCCTGGGGGCTGCTCACAGAAAGAGGAAATCCTCTTTCTTCTGAAGCAGGTCGAGTGTCATTCTAGGTAAAACAATGGGCTAGGCTTATTGTGTGCAAATGGGCCTTCTATAAAACCTCCTTGATTCTCAGGAAAATAGGAGTTGTTTCCTGAGCCTTAATATAATTGCATCTATACATATAGTAAGCCAGTTAGTGAGGAAGCAAAGACCCAAACTTTGGAAACAGGCAGATTTGAGTTCAAAATCTCAATCTACCACTTACCAGCTGGGTGTCTCTAGGCCCAATACTGACCCTATGAGCTTATTTGCTCATTCACACACTGGTGATGATTAGCAACGTTTGTCTGGGTGGTTATAAAACTTAGAAGTAGCATATGGAAACCGTTTGGTGCAATGCCTCAGCACGGAATAGGGTTTTAACACCTGGTTGCTCTGATGGTTACTATTCTTGTCATATTTAAGGAATAGCTAGCCTTGCCTTAATGAGAAGCAGCCTTCAATGCTCATTGGCTCTAAAGATAGTGTTTTATGGTTGTACCAAGTGCTGAAGGAAAAGTTGAAAAGAATAAACCTATTCTTCTACATAGAAATGTTGACCTAAAAAAACAAAAAACCCTCTAAGGGTCCAGTTCTCTAAATTGGTTCTCAAGGTACATGTGAGAGTCATAAGAGGGAAGTTCCTCCCAGAGGAACATCCTCCCACATTTCAGGAAATAGTAATTGTGTAAGACATTTTACTGCATACCATGTGATTTCACTAACTTGCATTATAAATATTCCTGCAAGCAAAATCTGTTTGGCCCCTTAGCATTGCAGGTGAGGAAATTAAAATAACAGACCTGGGAAGTATAGAGCCAGGTCATTAGATTCTATGTCCTATGCTTAAACTGCTTATATCATGATTATAACTGCTCTTTCTGTTTCTGAGGGAAGAAGTTACAGAAGCTGTATTGGTTGTTTTGGTCTGCAGAGGTTTCCTTTAGACAAGTTAGAGCTTCAGTGAATTCACTGAAAGTACCTCGGTTCTGAGCAGGCCCCGCCAGGAAAGGCAGCTTTCACCGTTTATCCACCTCCCTTTGTAGTCCTCAAGTAACTAGCACAGCCTCAGAAATGCCAACCAACTATTGCCCAGAGTTGCACGGAGAATCTACCTCGAAATGTCGTAACAGATGTATATGTGATGAAGAAAAAGAAATCGATTTAACTGTGGCCAGAGCTTGAATAGAGTAGAAAGGCGTTTAGAACGCAGGATATCTCATTCTCTTTAACCACCAGACACCACTGTCTTCCTGTAGAGACAAAAAAACAAAAACAAAAACAAAAAACAAAAAATACAAAACAAACAAACAAACAAACAAAAACAACCCCCCCCCAAAAAAACAGTGGCATTATTTTAAGTACTCTTCTTCATGCAGGTCATGTATTTTGATTCTTTTTATATGGCTAACTCAATCTGTAGGTACTCTCTGGGCTTTCTTAATAGAAGAAAGAAAAGTCTCTGCCTTTCTTTTCCATTGTAGCATTTCTCGGGTCTCTTAGAAGGTTGCACACATTTACCAGTAGTTCAATAGGTTACACTTAAGAAAGAAAAGCACTGAATGTCTCCCTCTCCCTTATGCCAACCAGGGAGGTCCAACTTGCTATGTAGAGTGCGGGACAAGTGGGGTCTAGTGGTGGGTGGCAGGTGGCAGAGCAGGCAGGCATATGTTATTTCTCCTGCTTTATTGTTGGTGGGTCCTATCATTCTTCGTTCCTATCCGCTTGCCCTCTTGATTATAACAACAGAAAGGCAGGCATTCTCTTATTCCCTCGTTGTTTACACAGTACTTAACTTACTGTTTGGTACCTGGTGGTACTCAATATGAAATCTTTTCAATCTATAAATGATTACAGAAAGTTATTTAAACTGTACCTCTTCTTATCTCCTTATAAAAGTTCTCATTATATTAAAACATTTATTTTGACTTGGTTTGTACCCCATATAAATTTATTCCTATGCAATTTAGGTAAAAATAAATTATATATACAAGGTTGCAGGGGTTGGGTTTTACTTACTCTAAGAATTATTTTTAGGGCTTTGTTACATTAGTTGTTGAATGACTATGGCTGCTGTTAATTTGAAATTCACTGAAGGAAGTTTAGTAGTGATTTAGGAGCAAATTTTAGTTGTTCAGATTCCTATAAGAACCTAAAAAGGAATTAATCTTTCTTTATACACCCCCCCACATAATTTCATTCTTTGACAAAAATTGGCATGTGTACTTCTCCTAATTAGAATGGGTATCTATTTAACCAAACCCTATACAGCATTTATTATTTGCAAGTAATGTTCTAAAAATTTTACAAACATTGAACTAATTTAATCCTCATACCAGCCCTATGAATTAACTACTATTATTATGCACAGCAAGATTAAGCTTTTCCCCAAGGTCATACAGCCAGCTAAGAAGAAGTAGAATGGAGTCAGAGTTTCTAACCATGAAGCCTGGCTCTAGAGCCTTTTAAAATATGCTGCCTCACTGGAGAAGTACCCAGGGGAGCTAAGTCAAGGCCAAGCTCACGCACAGGGGTACACCAAGTCTGGAACACTTCAGACTTGCTGACTCCCTCCTGGGAATGTGCAGCTTGTTTCATCACTAGGCTTCAAGCTGGTTTGAAGGTGGATTCAGAAGCCCACCTCTGAAGATCAAAGTGAAGGGCAATTGAGAAGGACATCTCAGAGAGGAATCAATAGTAGCTAATAATAGCTAATATGTATTGAGTGCTTACTATGGATTAGTCACTTTCCAAATACTTACGTGAATTAATTTCTTTAATCCTCAACATGATCCTGAAAATATATATTTATATTATTACCTTCATTTTATATATAATAAGGCTGAAGCACAGGGGAGTTAATAATTTGGTAAAAATGGGCAGCTGAGAGGCAGAATCTGGGATTCAAGTCCAGGGATCCTGGGTTCAAGGTGTGTGGTCTTATCTACTATACTGTGATCTGAAGGAAAAAAGACCATAGACTGTGAATCTTAAGACCTCAGACTAAAGCTCTGCCACTTTAGTCTGTTGCTATTTTGTTTTCCCCATTTTTGTTTTCCCTTTGAATTAAAAGTTCAAAGGTTTATCTTGGGGAAAATAATAAAATGGGGTATGATGAGGAGACCCCACTGTCAGGATGGAGGGGACAAGAAACCCTTGGAGGAGGGATGCTGAGCAATCTGGGAGGAAGAGACAGGCTGAATCTAGGAAGGGATTGAAGACCCAGATGGAAGGGAGCTCAGGAAACAGGTGTGGCTCTCGGGAGGGTCACTGGCAGTGAGCAACCAAAGGCCCACCAGCAGCCCTTAGTAGACAGACAGCCTACAAGTCCAAGAGCATTGGGTTTTAGTGTCAATAATTAGCCTTATGATTTCTTCAGTACCCTAGAAATGGTCAAATGCTTCTACATACAATTTAAAACTCTGAGGTCAAGTGAACCTTTTTAATAAACATTAAAACTGTCAGTACTATAAGTTACCAGCAGCTATTATTTGTTTTTGCTTTATTTATAGAACCCTTAATGATTCCTTGGTTTTGCAAAATAAACATAACCAAAAGGTTACTTTTTTTTTTTTTTCTTTTTTTTTTTTATGGAAAAGCACTTTTTTATTTGACTCACCCCATAAAGAGAATGATGGCTAATATTTCTTTAGTGACTTAAATTTTTTTTGTTTTGTTTTGTTTTGTTTTGTTTTTTTAATTTTATTTTTATTATTTGCCCAAGGGAAAAAAAGGTTACTTTTTAGCTAAAAATAAATACCTGGAATATACTATGATTATATTGTCATTTTTGAAACATGAAAAAATATGTTCAGTCCAAAACAAAAAATCAATGAATCAAAAATTATGGCCAGTTGAATGATTTCCAAAAATGATACTCTCTTAGATTATATTAAAACAAAGTGTCAAAAATGAGCAACTTTCTCCAAATGCTGGGATCTGGGATGCAGTCACTACAATATTGGTTTATTGAAGGGGAAAGCACAAACAAATAAGAAGCAACTGATAATATGCTTGATAAAATAACTAAATTAAAAATTCAGAGAAGGCTAAATCCTTAAAGCTGTTTGTATTCATGAGGTATGATCTGGGATCACACAGAGTAGCCTTAGATTTTATCAATGGTCCTCAGGTTGTATATCCCTGAAGTAGCAGTGCAGGTCCTTGAGTTATCTTCAGTATTTCAATAAAAATATGTTGGTGATAACATCCAACCAAGCTAACGAAGGCATCAAGTTCTACCTTGGAATTCCATTAGTGCAGCTCCAATGGCATGCTGATCAAAAACTATAGTTCGCTGAACATGTGTACATGTGAAAATATGACAATAAATTATTTCTTAAGATAAAAGCAAAATCCTATGTGGTGATAAATCATGGAGTCTCTGAAATATTTGATTTCTTCTATTCTTTCTAGTTCATACTATACTTCTATGATTAAATTTAAGCCAAATTTTATAATGATAAAGTGTGAACATTGGAGCCAGATAAACAAAGGGGTTCATATGCCAGCTAGCTCTATCATTTGTCATTTTAGACCCTAAGTGATTGCTCATCTTATTTGAGTCTGAACTTCTTCCCTTGCAAAAATAAGAATGATCCTTATATTATCACGTTGCTAAGGGATAGTGCCTACCATATAGTAGATACACATTAAATGCTGATTTCATATCTCCTATCCATCCTGTCTGTGGTACCAATTGAATTTTAATGAAAATAAAATTACCTATTTATATTTTCTTTGCACCTCTCAGTTGGGACAAAGGACATACTTGAACCATGTAGGGGGTTAAACAAACGTCACAACCGATGCTCTTCATTATGTTCTGTTCATTTTTATTACTCTTGCTGAAATTGCTTATTTGTAATCTGGCAAGATTTCAAGACAGTGGATTGAACAAGCATATCTAATATTGAATCAAAATGAAAGTGGAGGTTAAAGCTATTAAATCAAAGATGAAATCAGCCAACCAGGCAAAGAGATTTCCATTCAGTTCTCCAAGGCAAACATAAGGTTGAAAAACCAGACAGAGTGCAATGCAGTTAAGAATACCGCTGATGTCATTAGCAGAGGAGAAAAGAACTTTATATTCACATATTTTGAATTTTTACCTTTTTCTAAACCTCACAAAAACTTGAAGTTTTCCTAGAAAATCCTACAAGAATCTAATTTTTATTTCTTACCTCTGCCAGGGTGCCATGTTTCAAAGAGGCTGCATTGTAAACCAAAAGCTGCACACTAAAAATTGTCCTGGGCCATGGATTTCAGATCTAAACCAGAGTAAAATCACGGACCACAAAAAGAGATCAAGTGTCTGGAGAGTAGTGTCTCGCACTTTTGCCTTTGGCATTTCTTTGCTCTGAATCCAAACTTCCCTCAACAAGGATAGATGAAGTCATTTTGCTCCGGCCGTAATCTCCCTTTGATCCCAAGCAGTTGGCCTTCACCTCTGCCCCTCCAGGGTTAGGTTTTAAGTTTTTAGGCTTGTTTAATCACCTGCCCTTGCAGAGGTACATGCAAATTCTTTTTAGTTTCTGTGGGCATTTATCAACCGCCTTTTCTGTGTTAGACCCTATGGTGAATACTGAAAATTCATCTTGGTCAAAATCATGGTCACTGCTCTGAAGTTGCTCACTATCTGCAAGTAGAGCTAGGTAATCAGTTATTCTGTTCAATATGAACTATGCCATGAAACAGAGATAAACCATGTATTGGGTTCACAGGAAAGAGTGATGCCTGAGCTTGGAGGTGATGTATTGTATCTGTATTTTTGTATTTCCCTTTGTAATCTTTGTGTAAGGGATGTTCTTTGAAAACTTCTCCAAACGACCTTCTTTGACCCCTCCCCGTGCTTATATCCTGTCCTCTGGCTTTCAGAGCCCAATCTCTCCATTTGAGCACTAACCACACTTCTGTTAACCTGTTCATTCAAGTAGGCACCCCTTGAGACTAAGAACTAGTTTTTAATTTCTTCCAGTACCTGTCTATAGTAAATGGCATGTAGTAGTTTCTTAATAAATGTCAGTTGTATGAATTGTATGAATGATATGACATTTGCATTTAGATTTACATAATAAATGTGTCAGGCATGACTGTACAGAACAGGCATTCCAGAACAGGAAAATAGTCTTTCCTCTGTCTAGAATAATAAAAACTGTGATTTTGGGAGTGCCTGGGTGGCTCAGTCATTAAGCGTCTGCCTTTGACTACAGTCATGATCCCAGGGTCCTGGGATCGAGCCCCACATCAGGCTCCCTGCTCAGTGGGAAGCCTGCTTCTCCCTCGCCCACTCCCCCTGCTTCTGTTCCCTCTCGCTGTGTCTCACTCTGTCAAATAAATAAATAAAAATCTTAAAAAAAAACCTGTGATTTTTGTCTTTTTTATACCTGGAACTAAAAGTAAGAATGTTACAAATATTATCTCTAAACATCCCAACAATTCTGTAAGGCAGATATTATTCTCCACAATTGACAGAAATAGAAACCCAGACTTCTAGAGGTTAAATGAACTAACCAAGGATGCACATCTGGTAGGTAGCAGAATCAGAATTTAAGCCTCAATTTTCTCAACAATGTCATATCTATACTACCGCTTAGCACTTCTTAAACTGGTGTATGTGGAATGTAAGTTCTAGGTGTTAAGATTTGAGGAGGACTATGGATATTACCAAGCAAAATGAAGTCATATACTTTTTTAACTGAACCTTCCAGAGTTTATGATGAATTCCCTGATGTGGCTATATTCTTTTTTTTTTTTAATTTTATTTTTATTCTTTGTCCAAGGGGTACAGGTCTGTGAATCATCAGGCTTACATCATTCACAGCCCTCACCAAAACACAAACCCTCCCCAATGTCCATAACCCATCCACCCTATCCCTACCCTCCCACCCCCCAGTAACCCTCAGTTTGTTTTGTGAGATTAGGATTCTCTTATGGTTTGTGTCCTTCCCCATCNCCCCCACCCTGCCCCTCAAGTTCCTCATATCAGAGAGATCATATGATAATTGTCTTTCTCTGATTGACTTATTTCGCTCAGCATAATACCCTCCAGTTCCATCCATGTCATTGCAAACGGCAAGATTTCGTTTCTTTTGATAGCTGCATAGTATTCCATTGTGTATATATACCATGATGTGGCTATATTCAATGTAGATATCAATATCAAAGAGAAAATAGACTTCTAGAGGTTTGAGCATAAGAGAGTTTGTCAAGTTTAAGTGTGTGTGGGAGTGTATGTGTATGCACTTATGCATACATGTCAAGGATGTGATTTGGAGTATAGTTTTGTAAATCCTCGTGATTACAATCATTTCTGTGCTACTTGCCCGAAAGACTCAATAGCTGTGTGTGGACCTTTAACTTCTACAACATTCACTGACATGCACACTCCACTTAACATTCAGCGAATGCCAGTATAGTTTCTCCCATGCCTTTTCCTCAGACCATGATGAAGTAGAGATTCTCTCATTTTGTCCCTGGCTTTTCACTTCTTCTCACTTACTCCTTAATTAAGGAACAAATTGTTAACTGTTAACTTTCTTTGTGACCATAGAGTGTGGTAGCTAAGAGGACAAATGGTAGAGGCAGATGGACCTGACTTCAAATTCTGGCTCTTCCACTTTGTCAGTGCGTGATCCTGGTGGGGGTTACTTAACCCCACTCAGCTTCAGTTCCCTTGTCTGTAAAATGAGGAAGATGACAGTTCTTGAAGGAAGTAAATATATGTGAAGACTTTAGTATCATGCTTGGAACATAACAAGTGCTTTGTGTGTTTTTATCTTCACAGTTATGGTTCTAAGCAAACTATTGGGAGAAACATGTGGTTGGAGGAAAGAAGAGAAAATAGTTTATACTTATATGTTTATAATTCAAAACATCTAACTACCACATATGGATTAGGTGTTAATTATGAGGCAGGGTCCTCAATATGCTAAGTGCTTCCATTTTCCATGATGTCTTTCCACATTCCTCTTTAAGCATTTGCTAGCCAAGAAACTAAGACCACAGTGAATGTGGCGTTTCCAGGTTAAAAGGTAAATGTGACAAAAGCTGTCACTGTTGGCTCCAAAGGAAGAATGGGCAGTGAACAGAAAGGTGCCCCTGGCCTTCCTGCCAGCTGTCTAATCGTCCCATCATATGGGCTGCATCCAGGCTGTGGGCTTTGAGGCTGACTGTGCTGATCCTGTGTCTCTCATTTCTCCTGCCTGGGAAGAAGAGCTAGAGAAAACTTTCTTGGTTTCATTTTTTCCTGAAGAACTGCTTAAGGGATACTAAAGCTTTATTTCTTGAAAGAATCAACTGCTTGCTCTGTGCAGAGGCCCCTGTTCATATCTTCCCCTCCCGTGGCCCCTTGAATTACTGTGTCCCTCTTGTGAGCCTCCGGATTGCTCCTCTAATCCATCTCTATCACTTCTCCATGCCCTTGTTAGTTTTGAGGTTTTTCAGTATTTCTCCATTTTTATTCTTACACTGTTCATTAAAGGGCCTGTGGAAGCTGATTGAGAGAAGGGTGTGTGCTGCTCAAACTCTCAATGCTTGTGGCACATGAGCTCGTTTAGTTTTGGTTCACCCTGCAAAACCCAAAGAACAGCCCAGGTAGGAACATGCCATTCATTCATTCATTTGACACATATTTATTGATGCTTTATTTGTGTCAGGTGCTTCACCAGCGAAAGGTGTCAAAATGGTTGAGATTTTTTTTTTTTTTATTAGAGAGAGAAATCACAAGTAGGCTGAGAGGCAGGCAGAGAGAGAGAGGAAAAAGCAGGTCCCCTGCTGAGCAGGGAGCCCAATGCGGGTCTTGATCCCAGGACCCTGAGATCATGACCTGAGATGAAGGCAGAGGCTTTAACCCACTGAGCCACCCAGGTGCCCAAAATAGTTGAGATTTTTGAACTAAAAAGGTACTCAAGATTGTCTGAGAGGAAAAGACTGAAAACCAGGGAAATAAAGTGAATGATCCAGGGCCACACAGTTGACTAGAAGTAAAGCAAGGTCTCTGCCCCAGGTTTCTGAACCAAAATCTCCTGACATTCTCTTCATACATGTTTGGATGCTGAAACTATAGAAATCTTGAGTACAAGTAGAGAAGTTGTGTAAAATCTTTTTACATCTGTCTTTATGGGTTTTTTTGTTTTTGTTGTTGTTGTTTTGTTCTGTTTTTGTTTTTGTTGTTTTTTAGGAAAATATGACTAAAGGTGCCTATGACCCCGGCCTCCCCGTTACACTACTCCTGTTATTGAGGTGAGGCCACAAGCTGCCTCGTGGTGACTTGGTTTTTTATTTTTCTTTTACTCTCTCCTATTTACAATTGCTTTTCTTATCCTACTTAGGATTCTAACAGTTGAGAAGTTAATGTGTGTGTGTGATTCACTGAGACCCTGCACCCCAAAGATGGCCTAAAGTTGTATGTTTCTAGTAAACGAGCCTGGTTCATAACCAACCCATAAACAACCATCCATCCATCCATCCGTCCATCCATGATCTTTCAACAACAATAAAAATGTTTTGAGGATCTGCTAAGTAACAGTCCTTTGTGTAAATACATAATGAAGAATAAGAAACAGAACCTAGCTTTATGGAACTTACTTCTTTTTATAAAAATGTTCATTTATTTATTTTAGACAGAGATAGAGCATGTGAGTGTGGGGTAGAGGGAGAGCAAGAGAAAGTCTTAGGCAGACACTGTGCAGAGCCTGTCATGGGGCTCCATCTCAGGTCTCTGAGATCACAACCTGAGCCAAAAACCAAGAGTCGGATGCTTAACCGACTCCACCACCCAGGTGCCCCAGGGAACTTATTTCTTAACAGATAATTTCACAGGGTGGAAGTATAGTATGATAGGCCTTTACACAATATTGTGCAAAACCAGGGGACAGGCCCATATTAATGTTTGGGAAAGATGAAGAAAAGATAGATAAGGAATGCTTCCTAGGATGAGTACTGGATGAATCTTAAGGGATAAGGAGGAGATATTTAGATAAAAAACAAAGTGTAGAGCAGGGTGTGAGGGTGGGTGGGAAGAGTAGTAATATCCCAGACATAGAGCATGAGCCAGGAAAGGAACAGGGGAGTCATGGTAATGGCCAGTAGTTAAGTGTGACTAAAATAAGTGATCTGAGGAAAAGAGGAAGTGTTGCAGATGTCACTGAGAAAGATAGGCTGAGGCCAGGTCAAGAAAAGCTTTGAAAAATGGGCTGAGGGCTCTGAATTTTAGTCTAAAAACAAAGATGAACAACTGAACAACTTCAAACAGAGTAATTCGGTCCTTAGTATGGAGAATTGATTGGAGGGATGGTGGTTAAATAGTCCCAGACATTCTTTAAAAGGCCATACTGTTAATGTACATGGATCATAAACATTGTCACTTGAATTCTGTGTTGCTATCCCTTCTTTTTTCCATCTCAAGATTAGAGTTCTTTTTGAGGCTGAGGAACTTGCCCATGAGTGGAAAACTGGAATTGCTAAAAATTATTTCATAGTTACTGAGTTGTGAAGAAAGTATACATTTAGTCTTTTCCTTTATTTGTGAATCAGGAAAGATCTTTATTACCCAGATAGGAGCTTGCCTGCAGTAAAACTAAGAGAGATGGAAATTTAGGAGTATTGTTTTTTTTGTTTTTTGTTTTTTTCTGACCTAGGAAGAACTTTAAAGTATGTCCAGACTTCTGGTAGCATCCAGAAAGGTTAAGGAAAAAGGCTAAGCCACAAAGGCTGAAGCTCTAGTTATTAAATAATTTCAACATTTACTTTCAAGGATGGCTTAACTGGGTTAGAAGCATGATCTGAAAGTTCTTAGATGATCTGTCTCCATGGTTCAACATGATTCAATGAGTAGGAGTTGGAGCACTTCAAACTCAAATCTGACTTCAGGCTGTCACCTTACTATTATAAATGTTTCTTCCAGCAGTATTTGTAAAATGGGATTGAATCTATATGTTCCAGGATATCCCTTCCTCTTCAGGGAGTTTTACGCAGAAAGAAAACACTCTTATGCTAGGTCAGCTGATCTCAAAACTAGAAGCTTCCATAAAGGTCCTTATTTACAATAACTTTTCCCCCTCAAACATAATAAAATAACCCCATATTTTAAAGGTATTATTTTGGAGGGTTAGAGCTACCTCTGTGGAATGATCAGTGTGAAATTGTCTGGTTCTGTCTTGGAAAAGAAGCAAGAGTGACAGGATTTCCTGAATCTCTGCTCTTCTTGACAAGTGCTAAGCTTTCAATAGAAAGAGCTCCAGGTCCCTATGTTTGAATTCTGGTATAAATATTTCAACACAGCAAACTTCTGTTTGGCAGTTTGGCATTCAAGTCTGATAGTGGGCAAGGCCTCAGGCAAAATCGTTGAGAATGAGTAATATACTCCTTTTGCTGGCTCAGTCAGGAACTAGGATGGGGGCAGCAAGCAAAGGTAAGTGAAATAACATTTACTCAACATCTAGTATGGTAGGCACTTTATCCTTTCTTTTTATTTAATTCTCTTAATAATCGTAAGGAGTATGAGCCATTATAAGAATTTTACCACAGGGACACTTGGGTGGCTCAGTCAGTTAAGCATCTGACTCTTGATTTCAGCTCAGGTCATGATCTCAGTGTTGGGCTCTTCGCTCAGCAGGTAGTCTGCTTGAGATGCCCTCTCTCCCTCTCCCTCTCCCTTTGCCCCTTCCCCTGTTCTCTTTTCTTTTCTCTCTCTCTCGAATAAATACAATAAAATCTTAAATTTTAAAAAATTTGTCATAGTTAAGCAACTTATCCAGAATTATACCGCTAAGAGGTGGCAGAACCAAAATTAGTGCCCATGTTTGTCTTCCAAGTCTGTCACTTCTGTATTCTGTCATGATACCTGAAGTAGCAACAGGTAGTGTTTATTCCCTTGGCACCCATTTAAAAACTTCCTTTGTGATGAAGTTATTTTGTTGTATTGTTATTGTCTTTTTGTGTATGTGTTTCAGGGCCAGCGTGGGAGTAGTTGGTAATGGACTATTTTAGCATAAACTTTGAACCTGGTTATCGTCTCCTCAGGCCCTGTGCCACCTTGCAGTTCCAAGTGTCGCCTCATTTGATCTGCATAGCGAGTCTATGAGGACATCTTGTTATTGTGACTTTTCGATAGACAAGGAAGGAGAATCAGTAAAGCTATATTGCTGTCATACACATTAAAGTAGATTTCTGACTAAATCCTGCAATGTTTTCTCCATAGCTCACTTCATTCTCCCCACAACTAATGTAACAGGGTCAGAAAATTTTATCATCCTCTGTCTAGTCTCTTTAACTGCTTTTTTTTAATGTTCATTCACTTAGTTATTCATTCATTCAATAAGCAATTCATTGACTAATTGAATGTTTTTTATGGGTTAATCCCTGGTCTAGGCCTGAGAGAAATAAGAATGGAAAAGACAGAGCCCCTCCTTCATGAGGAACATAGACTATTTAGTGAATTATTTGCAATGCCCGGCCTGCCATTACTTTTGGTAGCCTCGTTTGCCATGAAAATGCCCCCTTTGTTAGCTTCATACTCCCTGGAGATAACTTGTGTGAGAAACAAGCCATGTTTTTGTGTGAGTAAGGCACTTGAGAAACACCCAGACTGAGTTCACAGGATTGGCATTATATTTTTTGAAGCAAACAGGCAAATCAAACAAATGATAAAGCGCACATCTGACTGGGTGTCACCATATATTAGAAAAAGAAGGAACAGTGAATGCAGGTGTTAAAGTGAACAGACAGGCCAACTTCTGGCGTTCCAGAGCTTTCTTCACTCCCTCCTTCTTGACAAGAAATTGCTGGAACATGGAGAGTTAAATCATTGGAACTGTATTGAGGTGAATTTTAATGAAAGAAAATTTTGATGTTTCATTCAGTTAAAAAATAGCAGGTTAGAAACTATGTACAATGCCATCCTTAAATAAATACATGTATCAATGTATATAAGATGCTAATACACTGTCAGTTGCTATCTTTAAAAGATAAGATTATATATTTATTTTTTATTCACTTTATTGTGAATTTCCTGTAATAGAATCATTGCTTTTGTCCTATAACATGATATTTAAATTATTGTAGTTGAAAAATTGTTATTAAAAAATGTAGGCCATGCAGTTAAAAGCATTGCAAATTCAGGGCGCCTGGGTGGCTCAGTGGGTTAAAGCCTCTGCTTTCGGCTCAGGTCATGATCTCAGAGTCCTGGGATCGAGGCCCGCATTGGGCTCCCTGGTCAGCGGGGAGCCTGCTTCCCCCTCTCTCTCTCTGCCTGCCTCTCTGCCTCCTTGTGATCTCTCTCCCTCTGTGAAATAAATAAATAAAATCTTAAAAAAAAAAAAGCATTGCAAATTCAAAAGCAAAATGTGCGTGGATTGAAAGTGAGACTGAAGGTGAAAACAATATAGTAACATCAAAAGCTTTCTGAGACCTAGCTTCTGGGCTCAGAAAGGGGGTGAAGAAACTCCTCCAGTTTTTAAAAGACTCTATTGCTTCTCCTGAGTTGTTTCCTCAGACTCTGGTACTTGCAGTCCTTCCCCTCTCTCCCAGGTGCTAATAGGAAATCACAGTCTTCTAAGGCTGAATAGATGGTGTGATCATCTTCCATAGGCATGAGTCGGGGGTTATGGTCACGGGGGCACTAAGGATTTCTCAATCATCATTGGAGCCTGACAACCTTCTTAGGTCAGCCAAGCTAACCTGATACACCTTGAGTGTCTCTACATTACCCCGGTTGCCCTAGGAGGCAGACAATTATCTGGAGAGGGAGCTTTGTACTCACAGTGACTGTAAGTGCTTTGGAGATGTTTTATTTTATTTTTATTTTAAGACTCTGTCTTTTGTAAGGTTATGAGAAAAAGGTGTCAGGAATTTGTTCCTCCTTTTTCCCCTTCCTCTTTCTCTCCCTCGCTCCTTCCACCTCTCCCTTTCTTCCCCCTCAGCAGATCTCCTGGGAGTTCATTGCCCTCTCTCCCTTAGTCATCCTTACCCCTTTCTCCTTCCTCAGCCACACTCTTCCTTCCTTTCCTATGATTTATCGATTTATCATTGTTGTTTTTGTGAGCACCTATCCTGTCAAGTTCTTTTAGGCACTGGGGAAACAAATGAGTGCAATAGGCCCAGTATCTCTCTAAGGTAGAGAAGGACTAAAGGATTGTCAGAATACTTGTTAATTGTAGAACCCAAGAAAGAATTTGAAATCTTCCATTTTTTTTTGCACAAAGAACAGAAACTTTTCCTAGGCACTTCTGCCAGTGTGATCAAATGAATTCAGCAGTTGAATCTCTCAGTTGGCTTCTAGGCACTGTCAATTTCAGGAGCTTGAACGTGCTTCTCGTTGCCAGGGACAGCACCAACTTCCCCCAGCTGTTCTCCAGAGCGGGCAGCTTTTTCCTTTTACATGTGAATACGGAAGAAAGGAACAAAGGGGAGTATTTTTTTCTCTCAATAATTTTTTTAATGATGTTATAGTACCCGTGAACTCTGAGCAGACTCTTCTGGCTTTCTTTACAGTTTTACAGAAGGGTTGGGGGCAGAGAGACTTGCTTTTTAAGGTCAGAAAACCCTAACTAAGTAAAATTGGCTGTTGTATCTCAGGGATTAGGAAATTCAGGAAAACACAGAGCAAAGGTGACACTATAATTAACAGGCAGTTGCAGGAAAGGAAGGATTCATGCTGTGCGGTATGTAATTTGGAAACCAAATGTTCTTGTCGGAGAAACCTGGCCTTGTGCACAAAGCTATGGGAGCTGTTTTGGACAAATGAACAGACAAAATCTGCTTTGTGTGCTGGCAAATCCTAGTCACCTATTCTCTTGCTGTCCTGACCACAACCTGGCCAATTGTTATTTTATTCAATTATTTATTTAACATTTATCGATCACCTACTATTCACCAGGCACTTTGCTAAGTACAGAACCACAAAGATGAATAATTAAAAAAAAAATCTTTGCCCTCAAGTAGGTCTCTGTTGTATAGATGAGACAGACAAACCGACATCCTCCCCTCAACCCACCAACTGACTTCTGAGACAGAAATGTACGTGGGTTGCCATGACAGCAGAGAGGTGAAGCTTTTCAAGGTGCTCAGGAGAAAGCTGGGGAAAGTTTTTGAGAAAGACTTGAAAGAGAGAACAGGAAGATTCCCTGGGTGAATCCAAAGAGGAGGAGTACTCTAAGCAGAAGATGTAGCATATGTGAAAGCATGAAGATGAGCAAGAAGTCATCAAATTCAAGGAAATTTACATAGTTCTTACAACAAGAGTACATAACAGAGCCAAGACTGGTAGAAGATGAAGAGCAAGAGATATTCTAGGACGAAATGATACACAGCCAAGTTAATTCCTTTATTAAACGAATTTCAAATCAAGGATCTGTTCTAAGGTCAGTTAAAAGGGTCCAGTCAGAATCCCTCAAGGGCAGAAATTGTATCATAATTTCTTTACATTGCCAGCTTGTCGTATAATGCTTGACATATAGACATCCAGTGCTTGATGTAGAGACTTTGGAATAATCAGAGAACAGTCCTTGGCACTGTTAAACCATTGATTCCAAAAGAGTAAGGCGGAGAGAAAGGAGAAATATTGAGCTCTTGCTATGTGCCAGGTCTTGTGTTAGGAGATTTATATATATTATGCTAATTACTATTCACAATGGCTCATGGGGGTTTATACATATCTCCCTATTTTTCAAAAGAGGTGCTTGAAGGTTGGGAAGTTGGGTAACTCACTGTGGTCACATAGCTACTTTATGGCCAGAAGCAGCACTCAAACTCAGGTCTTTTTTTTCTCCACAGCCTACATTTCTACTTTTAGATGTGAACTTTTACTGAAATTTCTGCTGCAGCCCTCTTGGGAGAATGCTAAAAAATGTGTTAATTTATAATAATAGAAAAATATGGAATTACACAATCATGTGCTAATTTAATTTCTGTAGTAAGTCTTGCGAATCCTATAAAAGTTCAGAGAATCAGAGTTGAGAATTAGGGTTTTGTTTTCTCCCTGTATTTTGTGGATTCTGGAAGCTTTTTTATTCAACTTACTACTGGAATGAAACATGAAAGGAAAGAAATGAATAACAAATGAGACCGTTGAATAAATGATGGTGCATAGCCTGTGTTTGGAGCAAGTGTTTCTGAAGTTGCCAGTGTTAGATTGCTGCTATACGTTGTTCTGGATATTTTAAGTGTGTAGTTGATGACTCACTTGGCCTCCAAAGAGAGTGAGAGTATAAATATAACAAGCGGGGAGAGGAGAGTACTTCTAGAGAGCTGCTTAGAAAATCCTGGGCAGTGGTTTGGGCTACTGTCTCTGTACCTGTCCCTCTCCCTTAACTCTTCCTCACTAGAGCCGAGCTGGCCTCACATTTCCACAGCATGAGCCTTGGTTGCTCATTTTCTAAGCAGTATCTTTTTCATTTTTTAGGGTTTACAAGGATGCGATTAAAAAAAAAAAGAATTCTTTTTGCTTTCAGTTTTAGGCCAAACTATTTTTTTTTTTTTTAAACCTCGCTTGCCAAAAAGCTCTGCTGCCTTCAGACCTCTGAGTCATGGGCAGTGACTGGCTCCTCCAGCTTTCCGCCCCAGGTCCCACATGCTCCCAAATGTGCGCATTTGCTGGATGAATCAATGATGTGGAGGAGGATTCCAGATAGAGTGGACCTTCCCACTGCTGTGCAGCTACCCATGGCTTCCCTCCCACCTCAGTCTTCAAGGGCCAGAAGTGTTGGGTTTTGAAGGGAAGAGGAATTCTGCCCAGGATTTTGTTGCCAGGGTGCCAGAGATAAGGGCTCCCCACAGAGAATAATCTGCCTCCTACTCCCCACAATGTAAATTTGGAAACCACTGATGAGTTATATGTATGTTCTTTTAAGATCTCCCGGTACAGTTGAAAGAGGGACACATTTTTTTAGTATGGGGGCAATACACCTATATTAAATATACCTTTATTAATCTATATTCATAGCAATAAAAAATATTACATCTAAATAACCTGAACTAGTCTCAAAATAATTGGTCTTCTGTAAGTAATAGCACTTACCATTGTGATTATTGTAAGAAAGACAACTGCAATGAATATATGCTGTGCCTGACACCCAATTCCTTATATCCCTAACCTAAAGATTATCCTGAATTTCATATTTAAAATGTTTGGGAAGGGAGAAGATACTGATATTATTAATAGACTCTAGCTGCGATTATTTTCTTACGATCCAAAAGCTATTTAGGCTTTTCAAATTGCATGATTTTCTTTCACATGTTAAACTGTGGTCTGGCCTATTAAGGAAAAAGTGCAGATTTTGATGAGTCAAGAAAACAGTCAAAATTTTGGACAACCTCAGACTTCAAACTGTCAATGTACTGATATTTTTAAGAAAGTGCCTGCCCCTCAGGTCTTGAGTAAAGGTAATCTAGGCTAAATGTGTTCCTGCCTGAAGTTTTAGTATTCTTATCATTTTTCTCCAATAGAAATGGGGTCTGGCCTTTACTTGGAAGATCTATTTCGTGGGTCATAAGATTGTGTTCTCAGAGTACTGGAAGTTATGAGCAAATGCTCCCAAAAGAAACCCCAGACTTTATTTGATTTCTAGGTGACACTTACAGAGTAACCTTGAGTAGGGAAACTACATAATTAGCCCAGTCTTGATGAGAACTAGTCATAAGTAATACAGAAGCAGCTTGCACAGAAAAATTGGAGCAGACAGTTTTGTAATTCAGCCCAGTTGCTACTTCCTGTTTCTACTGCAATTGCCAGGAATGAATAAAGTAGACTTTGGTAGAATGCTTTGTGTTGAATAATGGGAGATGCACTGAGTTGGGGGGGATGATATTAAACCTTAGATTGACTTGGATGAAAGGCTGGGCCCCTCCTGGGGGCAACTTCCTTGTTTAAGAATTTTATTATGATATTCTTAAGATGAGGGGAGTAGTGTGAGTCAGAGGCGAATACATGTACTATCTAAGCTGTGATAGTCACTGAAAATGCTAATGATGAATAAGAGGCAGGATGCCATAGGGAAAATCTTGAGGAGCAAATCTCTAGTCCTTAGTTTCTGTCTCTGTTAAAATGGGAATGACAGTGTGGACATAATGGGATCCATCCATGAGGATGAGCAATCATGTATGTGCCAGATCCGCTACAGTGTCCGAACAATATATGTTCCATATGTCAGAACTCATAGAAGTTATAGCAACAGTGGTCATTCTGATAGTTACTCTAGTAGTGATAATAATAAAAAATAATGGAAATAAAACAATAACGATCAGATGTTACATGCTCACTGTGTTCTAGGCAGTGTGTTAACACTTTACATGCATCATTTTAGTTATAGAATTAACCTTTTGATGGAAGATACTGTCATCATCCCATTTTAGAATTGATCGTAGATAGGTGGTGATGGTAGGGACAGTGGAAGTAGTAATAGGAATGGTATAATGGTATTCCTAATGCCTCAGATCTTCTGTGGACATAGGAAGGGTAGAAATAATAGGATTATATGCATATCAAACTTTCCTGAGCTCTTTTAAAAAGCAGTACAGTTCTTAGAAACTAGACCTTATCTCTTGATTTCTTTCTCCAGTCTTTGACTCAAGTAGAAGAAGCAAAGGTGAATTTCTGGCCATAGTTCACATTATTCAAAGGTTATCCATCAGAGTTCACTATTCTAGGAAGCATCTCAACAAATACTCTTCAAGTGTTTGCGATGTGAGAGTACCCAGCTAGGTACTGAGGATACAAAGACAAGTATATTGCAGTCACTGGACTAGTTTAGGAACGGGCAAAAATGATGGGTAACTAAAGGAATTGCAATGTGGCATTATATGCACTGCAATCCTGAGGTATGTGTACAGCACACGGAGAGAAAAATGATTCTATTATGGTTGAAGGCTGGTAAGTCTACCATGGTGGTTGAGAAGAAGACAGAATTGCAAACTGGTCTAATTATTTGAAGTAGAAACCTTAGCACAACATTTATTTATTAAATGCTATGTGTATGGATTGTGTAAAAAATAATAAAACAGATGACCAAGGTAATCATCAAAACAATGTATATAGGGAAAATTCCTAAGAAATAAAATAGGTAAGAATATTGTGTGGGGTTTAGAACATGAGATTTGGGTTCAGAAGATCTATGATTAACACTAAGTCACAAAACCTCTCTGATTCTTTTATTTCCTAATCTGTCAAAATACACTATTCTTGCTCTAACTCTGCCATACTTTCATCCATTTAAGTTCTACATAAGCTATAAAATGCTACAGAAACTTGAAAGCACAATATAAACACTGGTTGCTTTTGAGGATATGTAACTGGAAAGATTAGGGAAGATGTCATTGAAAGAGTGTTACTTAAATTGAGCTTTAATGAATAGGATTTGAATATGGAGAGGAGGAGTTTGTGTTGGGGAGATCAGAAAACCTCCCAGTTTTCTCTCTTGAGAAGGGACAGGGTCAACACAGTGATCATCCTCCATACCGTGGAGCGAACAGCATACATAAATGAATATTAGCAGGAAAGCTTAAGACTATGTTAGAATTATATCTAGTCATCAGTAGGGACCCCATCAGTAGTAGGTAGAAGTGCATCACAATTAAAGAGCCGTGTTTGGGAGAATTTTATGTCTACAGTTGATAGGATGCTCTAGAAAGCAGAGACAAAATGAAGAATGAGTTAGGAGGCTAGAGCTAAGAAGGACTTGAACTATGTTAGAGGTTAAAGGACTAGAATGGAGGAAGTGGACACAAGAGATATTACAATGATAGAAGATCCAGAACTGGCTTACCTCTCAAGCTCCTCTGGTACCATGATGGTCAACATAGATTTGAAAGAGCTTTGTGGCAGTGTCATAGTGGCTAAAATCCTCCATTTCCTACAAAATAGAGCTACAGCATTCAGTGCTTTCCATATTCAGGCTTTGATCTGCCATTTTGATCCTTCAATTAATTTTATACTATAGCCCTAGAAAACTATTCTTCATTGTGTGACTGTCTAATTTTTTTTAATGTTGTTTCTTCTGCCTAGAATACTGGTTTCAGCACAATAGAATCCTCACACCCTTCCATTTCCAGCCGCATAGTCACCTTTGCTGCAAAACCTCCCCTGCAACATACCCTCTCCCTCCCCCAAACCTCAAGTTAGAATTCCTATCTTTCTTGAATTAACTGACATGGTGCTGGTCCCTTCATTAGCCAAAGTCAGTAAGTGTAAAAGTTGGGATTTATTCAGTAATCAGTACTGATGTAGGAGTTTCAATCCATCGTGGGAACAGATTCTTATGAAGGAATCTGGTACCTTTTGGATTTGGTATTCAAGAACCCTTATGAACAGCCTGGTTCCCTTCATGATATTCAATATCAGTAAATCAGAGCTGCTGTTAGAGCACACTGTGCAGTCATACACTTCTGTCAAAAAAAGACTATTTCTGGTAACAAACTAGAAATTATATCATTTTTATTTATCAAAACTATTAAAAAATGAGACATTCAGGATACAGGTAACTCCAAAATATAATTTTTTTTTTTCTGGCACAAAAAGAGACATTTCTCTGCCCTCAACCATTCTAGCTTTTCCAAAGGTTGCTATTGTAACAAAAGTCCTAAATACAAAGCAGCACATTCTCTGTAGATAAACTATTAAGTGGTAAATTACATCAAACAATGCCCCTTTTCTGTGGAGTATGATAAACAAGGGCCTTACCTTTTCACTTATTTGTTGGCCTTTGAAGGGTTTAATAGCAGCTTTAAAAAATTGCTCTATCACTGTCCAGTTTCAACAAGCAGCTTCCCCTTTATAGGTCACCCAAGCTTCCTAGTGGGTAAGTAGGATTATTTTCCAGCACTAGATGTTGACATTTTTCAGGTTGGAAATATTCAAGCAAACAAAACCCCCTTTCCTTCTAATTATCCCACATGCACACACTGTCATTCCCACACTATTCCCAGGACACAGTTACTACCCATGTCGGTCAGTCTATGATCAGATCCATAGATGCCTTCACCTTTGCCCAGGTAATTTCGAACGCTTATTGAGACTGACCAACCAGTCAGTGAATCAGCCAGTAGCCCCTTCTTTCAGTGCTCTTCTAAATTGCTTATGTACATATTTATCTCTGAACATTTATTGATGACCTCAGGAAATTTCTCCATGTACTTTAATTAATTTTGATTCCTCATAAATATTCTGCTCAGTAAATTAACAAATGAGGTGACATGACATACCATGGAAGACTTCTTCACTTTTTAGGCCAATGGACCTACAACACAGTGATCTGACCTTTTGGAGGAAATCTACCCATCCCTTCTTTTTTTTTTTTTTTTTTTAAAGATTTTATTTATTTATTTCACAGCGGGAGAGAGATCACAAGGAGGCAGAGAGGCAGGCAGAGAGAGAGAGAGAGGGGGAAGCAGGCTCCCCGCCAAGCAGAGAGCCCGATGCGGGCCTCAATCCCAGGACCCTGAGATCATGACCTGGGCCGAAAGCAGAGGCTTTAACCCACTGAGCCACCCAGGCGCCCATCACCCATCCCTTCTTCATATTCATAGCCACACTTAGCTGAATCACCATCCTCTTCAGCCTTACAAGAGCCTCCTAATTAATCCCTTGCTTCTAGTCTTCCTCTACTCCAATTCATTTTACTCACAGTAGCTAGTGATTTTGCCGTTGAATTTTACTTTCTGAAGAGACTTTTGTACTTTTGAGTGTGTTATAGTTGACAAAATTTTAAAGTATCATATATGTGAAAATAATGAAGTAGGGTAAAAAATAACCACAAACCCCTCTCCCCTCTTCCAAGTTAAGAATTAAAACAACACTAATTTCTTTGAGGATACCTGTGTGCTATTCCCGAGTTCTATTTCACTGCCTTCTTCTGCAGTTTGTTTTTCTCATTTGATAAAAGTTTTTAAGTCATCCATGTTATGTGTGTAGTAGTAGATTGTTCATATTTATTGCTGTATAATATTTCATTGTGTGGACAATTATTCATATATCCATCCTCCTGCCAATAAAGATTTAGATTGTTCCCAGTTTTCTTAGTACAAACAATGGTAATAGTCATTCTTGCCTATCTCTTAGTGTCTGTACACAGAATTTCCCTAGGTTGGAATTGCTGAGTCACACAATGTTTACCTGTTAAACATTACAAGATAATGTCAGGTTATTTTCAAAGTGGCTGTGCCTAGCCACATGCCTCCTAGAAGTGTCGAGGAGTTTACATTTCTTACAGGCTCATCAATGTAACATTTGGTCAGACTGACATTAATTTTTGCCTATTTAGCAGGTGTAACATGCCATTGTGCATTTTACCTACTTTGCATTTTCTGGATGAAGAGTAAGATTGGGGATCTTTTAATATGTTTATTCAACATTCATGTTTCTGTTTCCGTGTCCAGTGCTATTTGCCTACATTTCTATTGCATTTCCTTTTCTTTTATTGTTGTATAGTTGGTTTTGGTTTATTCCTTCAGGATACTGATACACCATCAGTTAGAGATGTTACAGGTACCTTCTTTTACACTGTAGATTAAGCTCTTGATTTTAGTGTATGCAAACATACCAATTCTTTATACTTGAAACTTTCTCTATTTTGTTTAAGAAATATATTACTGTCTCAAGGTCATAAAGGTATCAAACTATGACTTTTCTCTTTTATACATAAGTGTTTAGTGAATCTGGTATTGATTCTTGTGTATTCTTTGTCCCAAATAAATAAATAATTTATTAAGACATAGATGTATTTGCAGCAGGAGGGTCCACTAGAGTGAGTGCCTTTTTTGCAAGATTGATGGAAGTAGGAATGTTTTAATGCAGATTTTGATCATGTTGATTCCCTGTTTATTTATTTATTTAGCCTCCCCTTCTCCTTCTCTCCTCTTCCCTTTCTCATTGCACACCCTGACATATATTTCTTTTTTTTTAATATATTTCTTTTTGTTTTCATCTCATTGTAGTTTATTATCTTGAATTACACAATAGCAGGGCACATTTTTTTAATTGACATTTTTAATTTGTCTGTTTTTCTTAATTTAGAAACAATGGTTTATAATCATACTTACTAGAGAAGATAATTCTTTTTTTTTTTTATTCTTGGTCTTTCTTTTTTCTTTTTTTAAAAGTTTTTATTTAAATTCCAGTTAGTTAACCTACAGTGTAATGTTAGTTTTAGGTGTACAATATAGTGATTCAATTATTCTTTAAGTGCTATCCACAGATTAGTTTCAAGATACCTAAATTAATATATTTCTGTACCATGTGGGCCGGTTTCTATGTCCTCTATCGTGCTTCACTGGTCAACTTGTTTATCCCTGTGACAAATTCATACTATCTTAATTAAAATTCTTTATAATTAATCATGACTAATAGTTCAAGTTCTTCCACATTATTTTGCCTTAGGAATATCTTGGCTTTGTTTAAGTTTTGTTCTTTGCTGTGCATTTTAGAATGAACTTGGAAATTTCCACCAGAACTCCTGTTGTGGTTATCAGTGTACTTGCTTGAACCTATATGTTAATTTAGGAAGATTCCTCCTTTTCTGAGATTGAGTCTTCGTATCTATAAAGTTGGACTATTTTTGCATCTATTTAGATCTTAATGTCTTTCAATAATTTTATTTTTTCCGTAAATCTATCACATTTTTAAAAAATTACTAATTTCAAAACCTTTTGTGAGATTTTTCATCAGGTTCCTATATTGTTATTGATTATAAATAGTATCTCTTCTCCCCATATATATTGACAGGATCATATGATTTTTCGTCCTTATTTTATTACTGTGATTAATTACATTGATTGAGTTGTGAGAATTAAATCATTTTGTATTTCTGTTGTAAGTCATTGTCCTGTGTTTGCTTACTTGCTTTGATTATTTTTGTTTTAGTTTCATTATTCTGCTGTTATTATTACCAATTTTCTTCTAACTTCTTTGAGTTTAATCTTTTTATTTTTGTAAATGCCTGAGGCAGTTGATTAGCTCACTGAAGAAGCCCTTTTCTTTTTTTCTTTTTTTTTAAGATTTTTTATTTATTTATTTGACAGAGAGAACGAGATTACAAGTAGGCAGAGAGGCAGGCAGAGAGAGAGAGAGGAGGAAGCAGGCTCCCCACTGAGCAGAGAGCCCGATGTGGGGCTTGATCCCAGGACCCCGAGATCATGACCTGAGCCTAAGGCAGAGGCTTTAACCCACTGAGCCACCCAGGTGCCCCAGCCCTTTTCTTTTATATTAGCATTAAATACATTTCCCTGGAAACATTTTAGATACATTGGCATCTTATAACATTTTATATGAGTCTTTTTTATTAGCATTCAAATAAAACTTTTACAAAGATTTATTTTATGATTTCTTTATGATCCAAGAATTATTTAGAAAAACATTTTTTTTAATTTCCAAAAATATGGGGATTTTTCCTTTCTGTTACTGATTTCTGACTTAATAAAACTATCTCCAGGAAACACTCTATGGCAAATATCCTTTTAAATTTATTTTAGATTAGAATGTGGTCAATAATTTACCATTGTTGCTTGCCTGAGAAAAATGTGTATTTTCTAATTATTGGAATTAAGTTTTTAACTACATTCAGTAGGCCATGTTTGTTATTTTCTTTGTTTTTAAAGATTTTTATTTATATATTTGAGAGAGAGAGAGAGACCAGGGGGAGGGGCAGAGGGAGAGTGAAAGAGAGAATCTGAAGCAGACTCCCCGATGAAAGTAGGGTTGAGTTCATGACCCACACCACCCAGGCACCCCACTAGTTTTTTTATCCAGATCTTCCAGACTTTTGCTAAATTTCTACCTATTTAAGCTATCAATGCGTCAAAGAGATTTGTTTATACTCTCCCTCTTGAGTAGTAGATTTACTGATACTTGTTAAAATGTGCATGTGTTTCTTTCTTTAAACTTTTCACAGTCTTTTGAAGTTATATATTTGATAATCTTAATATCTAAGTTCCTTGATTTATCCATGTTGTTTCTCCAGGTAGTCTGTTTCCTAATATCTTCTTAATGATGACTTTGTGTTTTTGCTGAACTTAAATAATGAGCATTTTGAGGAGACAAACCTGGGGATCTTTTCTTCCAGAGGATTAGATTGCCTTCGATTGGAGCCAAGAGATTCTTTGGAATTGGGAGCCCTTTGCTTCCTTTTGGGGGTGCTGCTTAATTTTAGATTCTCATGTTCTCTCATCTCAAACCTGAAAGCGGTACTTTCCTTAAGGGCATCCCTGGCTTTCATTTCCAACAACCCACTTTTCTGGTTTTGTTTGATGGTTTGTTGTCTGTTTTGGCCTTGATATTTTTTTCTCACATTCGTACATGTTTGCTTCATTGAAAGCATGATAGAATTTATTAAGACATAGATGTATTTGCAGCAGGAGGGTCCACTAGAGTGAGTGCCTTGTTTGCAAGACTGATGGAAGTAGGAATGTTTTAATGCAGATTTTGATCGTGTTGATTCCCTGCTTAAAATCCTCCAGTAGCCCTCAGGATCAAGTACAATCTCTAGCAAAAGCTTGAAGGCCCCAAGAACAGATGTCTTTTCACATCTTCAATTTCCTTTCCTTCTACTTACCGATATGAATCTGTACTCACGATACTATATACCAAAATACTTATAATTCCCTGAATATATCATACTTTTTAAAGTCTATCTGCTGCTTCAGATCTTTATACTATTTATCTGAATACTTTAGCCTTTAAGTTTCAGGGCACATATCACTTCTTTTTAAAAGTATTTTCTAACCCCCGAAGAATAGTTTAAGTGTCCTTCTGAATTCGCATTACAACTTACACATACCTTTTTTTTTTCAGCTTTTACAGCACTGCATCACTTTCATTGCTTGTTTTTATCTATTTTTGTGTGTGTATGTGTGCGCGCGTCAGGTTCTGAGAGAAAAGACTTTTTTTACATATCCCTCTATTTCTAGTGCATAATACTTAGGGAGATTAAATATGCTAATATCTTAGTTCAGGGGCTGCTATAATGGAATTCCATAGACTAGGTGGCTTATAAACAATAGAAATTTGTTGCTCACAGTTCTAGAGGNCCTGCTTCCCCCCCTCTCTCTGCCTGCCTCTCTGCCTACTTGTGATCTCTCTCCCTCTGTGAAATAAATAAATAAAAAATCTTTAAAAAAAAAAAAAATAATAAAAAANGGCACATATCACTTCTTTTTAAAAGTATTTTCTAACCCCCGAAGAATAGTTTAAGTGTCCTTCTGAATTCGCATTACAACTTACACATACCTTTTTTTTTTTCAGCTTTTACAGCACTGCATCACTTTCATTGCTTGTTTTTATCTATTTTTGTGTGTGTATGTGTGCGCGCGTCAGGTTCTGAGAGAAAAGACTTTTTTTACATATCCCTCTATTTCTAGTGCATAATACTTAGGGAGATTAAATATGCTAATATCTTAGTTCAGGGGCTGCTATAATGGAATTCCATAGACTAGGTGGCTTATAAACAATAGAAATTTGTTGCTCACAGTTCTAGAGGCTGGAAAATCCAGCATCAAGGTACAAACAGATTTGGTGCCTGGTGAGAACCTGCTTCCTGGTTCATAGACAGTTATTTTTTTGCTGTGTTGTCACAGGGTAGAAGGAACAAGGAGGCTCCTTGGGGTTATTTTATAAGAGCTCTAGTCCTGTTCACAAGGGCTCCACCCTCATGACCTAATCACCTCCCAAAGACCTCCAAATACCATTATATTGGATATAAGGTTTCAACTTCGGAATTTTGAGAGGGCATAAACGTTCAGTTGATGGCAACTAGGTTGCTCAAAGACAGTCCTGGCTTTTATCTCTAGTTTCCTCTGGGTCATGATTAATAGTACTCACTTTGGTTTTGAAAGTGCTAATCTTGATTAAGGAATTATCTAGTCACCCTAATGATATTATAATGTTTATTGAATGAATGAAGACATAAAAGAAATGGAAGGAAGGATACTTGAAACTGGACAATGAGATGTGACTCACCTTTCTAGCAGTGTTGCTTTGTAAAAATTATTTAACTCCTCTGTGACGAGTTTACTCATCTACAAAAAAAGGAAAAAAAATATTTGTCAACTTCAAACTGAAGCTAACAGTAGTAAAAACTCTAAGTTTATTTAATGCTTTAAGATTTGCTAAGTACCTTCACAAACACAGTTACCTTTATCTTCTAAATGAGAGTGCTAAGTAGCGAGCATTTCCGTCCATTTTGAACTAACACTTCACATGACCAATAGCAGTTGTTAGTGGGTGTTTAATCTGGTGACTATGCTTTCATGTATTTATTGATAGTCTTCTGTGTGTAAGGTGCCTGTGTTCGGTACAGATCCGTGTCACTTTTTCAAATTTTTGTTATATTAAATGTGACTATTGAACTCATCTAATAAAACTAAAGCTACACTTATTTTGCACGGGTTTCCCTGCTCCAAATTTATAATCATGACACCTAATACCTTCCATGGAACTTATGAAGCTCTCTCTCCCACAGCAATTAGAAGTGACAGAAGAAATCAATCGGGAAATATTTCATTGAACTGTATTATCCTTATGAATTGGGAGCTTGCTTGAGTGCTTGGCTGAGTAATTAAGTGTGTCTTTCACTTAAGAATTCTATCAGTTACGTTTACTTCCTTCTTATTGGATTAATTAATGAACTATAAGAAACAGTGGCAGGACTCATATGGCTACTTTGAAAGTCTTGTTGCAGCAGATGTAGATTACAGCACAATTGATTTAACTCCTGTACCTGAATTGGTTGTCCAGATGGTCAAAATGGCAAGACAGAATAACAATGATCATTGCATGTTTCACATTATTTAGTGTTCTCCATCCTATAAAAACTCTTTCACTCACATAATTTCAACACGATTCTGTTTACCATAACAATCTTATGAGGTAGACAGGAAGGTATTTTAAAGATAAAGAAATGGACCAGTTAACGTGTGTATGTGTGTGTGTGTGTGTGTTTTATTAGTTAGCACTTGTCTGACCTTAAGCCAAAATGTCTGACTACAGTTAACCTCACTGACAAGAGATTATTCTAAATGTAAATATAACCTGATTTCTCTATTATATAGAACCTGTTTCTCTGTTTTGGCATGAGTTAAAATTCAAACAGTGCTTCCTTTGTCTGTAGGCACCTCATGATCTTACTCTTCCTTGCCTCTCCAACCCTAACTTTAATCCTTTTCCTTTTACCTCCTACTCCTTTCACCCCTCCCACATTTTGCTCACACTGTTTCTTTGCTTGTTTGCGTTGCCTATCAGTTGCAAGTTACCTGCTTCCTAAAGCTTTTGCTTGCCTTTGTTGCCATTCCCTAAACCCTCTGGGCTCTATACTTCTATATCAAAAGATTGCAAAAAAAAATCGTGTTTACTTGTTTATAAATCTACTTTTCTTTCCTGGGCTTAGTGCCCTTTTCTTTCTATATTCCTAGCTTCTAGCAGAGTTCCAGGCATAGAATAAACACTGAAATCCTATTTACTGAAAAAATGATAAATGAATGAGTAATATACAATCCCATTTCTCCTATCTCGCTTTATCTGAAACAGTTGTTACATATTTACAGTTCTTTATAGTTGATCAAATGTGTTCATATCTCTCATTCCATCTGCATCCCGGAAATAAAATGAGATGGCTAGGCAGGCAAGGGCCTAGTTTACAGCTGAGGAACAAGAGGCTCAGGAAAAATAAATAACTGCCTCCAACTTGGTGACTACTGGATGTCACTTCAAGCTGAGAGTGTGTATTCTTGGTGTGAGTGCTGTAAGTGTGATGATTAGATATCCTTGGGCAAGAAATTTCCACCATCGATTTAAATGAGTTGAGATAGGAAAGCTTAGCCTAGCAGGTTCTACAAAAGCTTGAAGAATTCCAAAGAAGAATTAAAAACTTTTATTCTGTATTTTTCCCAGCTCATCATTTTGTCTCAGCAATTAGGCATTGAGCCTGTGGCATTTATGAATAGCATTGACAACAACTGCAGCAATAATAAGAGTAGTTAATATTTAGTGAGCACCTACTATGGTCAGGGCATCGTGCTCACTGTTAGATGGCTTTTCTCAACTAACCATCAAAACCGATTCTTATAATAGGTACTATTTCCTTTGTTTTATAGATAAAGAAGTGAAATCTCAGAGGGAATTCAATACCTTGCCCGAGCCAAATAGCTATTTCATGGTGGAGCTAGTATTTCTCTCTGAAGGGAGCTGGCTACAGCTATTGGCTTCATCTGAAATTTTAAAGGGAACTTGCAAGGAACTGAGCTTGTCTGTGATAACTTAGATCACAGAGATTGTTTTCTTGGTGTGATTGTGATAAACTGCTATCTGGTGTTTGTAAATTGACTAATGTTCAATATGGGATAGAAAATACCAGTATTTCCTTCCTGATTTGGTTATCCTGAACATTGTGTGAAATCTTGGTACCTCAAGAGAGAGTACTTGTCCTGATAGTGTTACTTGGAGGAATTCAAATTAGATCAAGCCAGTCCCCAGTGTGGTGCCGCGTTCTCGTTCAGCCCTCTGCCTCACAGAACACTGCAGTACAAACTTATTCAGTGGACTCTCCATCTCTTTATTACACTTGCCTTCAAGAATTCATAATGTCCCATCCATGCACTCTGTCCTATAAAGATATGTGGTGTAGTACAAAGGATTAAGGATTCACATAAAAGGTAGGAAAGAACAAGACCTGTGGAGCTAGGTCGTCCTGAGCTCAAATCACAGTCGCTCTAATTACTAATGAAGGGGTATTAGGCAAATGACTTAGTCTTTCTGAGCTTTGGTTGACTCATCTGTGAAATTGAGCTTCTTTAAGTGTGTCATGACGTTATTGTAAAGATAAAGTGTAGTGTGTGTGTATACATATATATCAATAATTCCACCCACGGTAAATGTTTAATAAGGATTATTACTTCCCCCC
>LNAC01000560.1:241026-266508 GCA_002007465.1 Ailurus styani | reverse complement strand
GGGGGGGGGGGGAGAAAAAGTACTGCTAAAATAGTTGTTAAAATGTTTGTTTTCTGATTATAAAAGTAATATGTGCTCATTATAGAACAATAATTATTAATTATGACTATCTTATATATTTATTGTAAAAAGTTGAAAAAGTACAACAGCATAAGGAAGAAAACAATATTATTGGCAGTATTCAGAGGCAGCATAGTGAAAGAAAAGGTTTTCCTATCTGCATATCTTATTATATCTAAACCCGAGTACATTTAATCAATGGCCCACTAATAAATATTAGGTCATTTCCAGCTGTTTTCTTTTATAAAATTACTGTAGTAGTGATGCTTACATACATATCTTTGCATACAATTAGAATGTCACAAGTCTATAAAGGTATAATTGTTGGAGAAGGCAAGGAATCTGTTACTCTTACTTGAGTGTTGGCAAGGTTCCACTTTTATACACATTACCTCATTTAATTCTCTCCTCACCTGTGTCAGGGATGTATTAACCCACTCTAGAGATGAATAAACTAAGGCTCAGAGTGGTTGGTGACTCTCCCAAGGTTACAGCCTAAATAACCTTGGGAGGTGAGACTTTAACCAGTCTATCAAACACCAAAGCTGACATTCTTCCATCTCCACATGTCTTCTCACACAAATCAGTGAGAGTCATGGTGCTCCTTTTGTAACCCAGAGGCAAGGAAATATCTCTCTTTCTTAATAAACAGTAATAGTTACCAATCACTGACCATTCCTATGTAACAAGTACTGTTCTCAGCACTTCGTATGTGTTAACTCATTTAATCCTCCAAACCCAATTACATAGGGTCTGTTATTGTACCCAACAGAGAGATGAGGAAACTGGAGTACAGAGAAATTGAATAAATTACCAATGAACACTTAGCTTCTGGGCACAGAATGCAAGATTCAAGCCAAAGCGTCCACTCTGGAGTTAGCATTCTAAACCTCTCCAGTGCATTGCCTCTCACAGACAATTGTCAGTGTGCGCCAGAAATTGTAGGTGCTGTCTTACTACCTGTAGTAACATCACATAATATGAAAAGGCAGTATAAGGATCAAGAACACAGTGTTTTAGAACCAACCTACTTTTTTTTTAATCCAGGTTCTACCATTTACTACATTTGTTAACCTCTCTATTTCTGAGTTCTTCATCCATAAATGGATATGATAATAGTAAGCCTCTTGTAGGGTTGTTAAGGGAATAAATATTTGTATAGTACTTAAAAGAATGCTTGGCATATACTTACCCCTATTTGAGTTTTTGTTAAACAATTTGTAGTTTCTGAGTTCTCTTCTTCTTCTGACTTCTTTCTCACAAACCCCGCTCTTGGAAACTGTGATCTCAATGGCAGCCTGAGGAGACCAGACACACCCACACTTTCTGGCTTTTCCAAAATGTCCTGCCCACTATTGCTGCCCCAGCAAAGATCTGGGCCCCAAGGCTTCATAGTATCTTATATTTCTGAGAGATCTGTTTTAAAGGGAAGAATCAGCTTTGCCAACTTTCCAAATTTAGCCAAAACTGGGTCACCTAAAAAAGTAGTGCAATGTTCCCTCAAGTAACCTTTTGCTTATGTTAATTTTATATGAAGCGTTCCTCACCAAATCTTAGCACGTTCTGAATTTCATGAGTCACTCTTCAGCAGATGAATGTGTGAAGAGTGCATTTTCAGAACTGTTACCAGATGTGGAACAGCTTGCTTTTGCCCTTTGTCGGGTCTGTATCTCTAGAGACTGATACCAAAACTAAAAAACAAACAAACAAAAAAGAGGATCAGATATGAGCTTTTTACTTCAGTCTTTCCTGTCATAAAATCTTCAGGAATAGATTTTACATTGAATGAATTGGGCCACATCCCTAATATTGCTCACTCTCTGCTCGGTACTCGGGTACAGACAGCAATTTGATTCTGGTCCTTTCTTTAAAGATGGCAGTTGTTGATTTTTACAGTCTCTAGGGAAATGCTTCTGAGGAACTCTCTTCAGTTTGGAGTCAGAGGTTGATTTTCTCAAGCCTAACTCAACACAATCACATGCATCATTATCAGACATAGGGCCCCTCCCTGTGTCCCCTGACTGAAATAAAGGTGTGCAGAGAGCCTGGATTGTAAAGTCAAATGAAGAGCTACTCTCGTCTCAGTGGGCAGGGATGTGTGGGTTTCTGTAAAAGAAATGCTGCTAATGATTTGAGAGGGCTTCCCATAGGCCAGGCACTCTATTAGAGAGTTGGTAATCATATTTTAGCCTCTAGTCAACTCTGTGAGGTGATTGTCTCTTTCAGCAGGTGTGGGAACTGATGCTTACTAAGAGTCTTCAATGAGAATAACTGGATTGAGATCAGAGCTAGGAAGGGGTAGAGTCCAGAATTCAAACTTAGATCTGTCTTGCTCCGGAGTCCATGTACTCAGCATTGTAGAAATTATCTCCTCAGAGGAATCATTTTAGAGAAAATGTATATTGCATTTCAGATGTTAGAAATCCTTGCCAGAGTGAAAGACTTTTAAGGGCTGCTGGCATCATATTCTTGGAGAAATGGTATTTCTTCCATCACCATATGATCTCTCATACCTTTTTCTAACAAGTACATCTTTATAGCCTGTTCTAGTTCAACTTAAGCAAGGTTATGCATCAAGAAGTTGAGTTTTATTTACCTCTATTAACTTGACAGGGCGAAAAAAGATGGAAGCTTTGGAGGCTCATAAAGCTCAGTTCTATTGGTATACTTGCTGCTGAATCTCAAGTGGAAAGAATAATACTGTGTTTGTGGGGTCAGCGTACAATACAGAGTAGTTGTTTTTAGTCAGCTGGATTACATTCGTATATCAATACCTCACAGTCTTTTCCCCTTCACGGTGAGATAACTGGGTGACTTACTACTACTAAAAGGAACTCATGTGGAGATACTTACTAAGTACACATAGCAGTGTATTGTTTTAGATGACTGAAGAGCATGCGCATTAGAGGTCTGAATGCCTACGTGTCCTGCCCTTGATGCTCTTAGATCTTGGATATGGAGAAAGAATTAGAAAGTAGAAATAGTTGAAAGACAAATGCTTTAAAATACTACATTTTCAGTGAATAAAACAGAATTCATCACAGGTAGAGACTAGTATAGCAGGGGGTTCCAGGAAGGCCTGCTTGGGAGACAGGACTCAAATAGGTCTTAGGGTAGGAGGCGAGGGTCAGGGAAAGAAGTCACACAGGCAAAAGAAAGAATTTAAGCCATCAGTTTTTCTTACGGCTTCCCTCCTCAACCTTTTATTTCCTTGTTTCCATAGTAAGGGTATAAAAGGGTATTCCTTTTCCTCCCTACTCCCCTTCCATAGGACTAGTGTGATTGTTTCACTTGATTATAGAGACAGAAGTATTGATCTTCTTGCCATCCTTCTAAAAGGAGTTGAGATAGTTTCATTTGTTCATCACCATTGCCTTAACTTACTAGTTAAGGTAAAAAGAAAATTATCTTTCAGTTTTGCAATATACCCCAATGTTTATAGCTAATAGTGTTCACAATAGCCAAACAATGGAAAGAGCTCAGACGTTCATCGACAGAAGAATGGATAAAGAAGATGTGGTGTACATATATATCCAATGGAATATTACCCACCAATCAAAAAAAATGAAATCTTGCGATTTGCAATGACATGTATGAAACCAGAGGGTATTATGCTAAACAAAATAAGTCAGTCAGTGAAAGAAAAAATGCCATATGATTTCACTCATATGTAAAATCCAAGGAACAAAGCAGATGAACATAGGGGAAGGGAAGGAAAAATAAAATAAGATAAAAAACAGAGAAGGAGGCAAACCATGCAAACCATAGAGATTCTTAACTATAGGAAACAGAGTTGTTGGAGGGGAGTTGGGTGGGGGAATGGGGAACTAGGTGATGGGTATTAGGGAGGGCACTTGATGTAATGAGCACTGGGTGTTATATGTAACTGATGAATCACTAAATTCTACCCCTGAAACTAATAATACACTACATGTTAACCAAATTGAATTTAAATAAAATATTGTTTAATGTTCTTATTTAAAAAGGAACATGGAAGTAAAGCTATTAAAAATAAAACCATGCATGCCTAATAGAGAACATTTGAAAAGCATAGGAGAATATATAAAAAAACATTTAACATCATCCTACCATACAGAGAATATTATAATTTATATTTTGGAGTATTTCCTGTCACCTTTGGTTTATTTTCATATGTATTATCTTCTGTTTATTTCTCCTAATGATGATTATATTATATACATTTTTGTATTCTTTGTCTGAAAGTTGATACAAACATAAAATTCCACAGACAGATCATGGTTTTCTTAACCACTACCTAGTATCACACATTGATGTTGTCCATAGCTTCCACTGGTAAAATAAAATCATGTTAAAAATGATCAGTTTTCATTTTTGAATTATTTCTAGAAAATATACTTTGGGATGTGAAATATATGGAATTCATTTTTTGGTGGAGTTAAGTTTTTTATTGAAATATAATTTACTGTCTATGGCCATACCACCCTGAATGTGACCGATCTTGTCTGAAATATAATCAACATACAATATACTATTAGCTTGAAGTGTACCTCATAGTGATTCCATATTTTTATACTTTATGAAATGATCCCTAAAATGTGTTGTCACCATTTTTCACCATATAAAGTTATTACAATATTTTTTACTATATTCCTTATGCTGTATATCACTCCCTCTGACTTATTTACTTTATAACTGAAAGTGTGTACCTCATAATCTCCTTCACCTATTTCACCCACTGCCAACCCCTCCCCTCTCTGGTACCAACAGTTTGTTTCCTGTATCTATGAGTCTGTTCCTATTGTGTTATGTGTAGAGGGTTTTGTTTTATTTTGTATTGTTTCTTAGACTCCACAGATTAAGTAAAATCATATGGTATTTGTCTTTCTCTGTGATTTATTTCACTTAGCATAGTACTCTCTAGGTCCATCCATGTTGTTGTAAATGGCAAGATTTCATTCTTTTTATGGCTGAGTAATATTCCATTGTGTGTATACACATATATATTATATATAATATGTATATAATATATATAATGTATATGCTTATATATTATATATACATATATTATATAATATATATACATATATAATGTGTATGTATATACATATATATGTATATATATCTCTCATCCTCTGTATCAATTCATCTGTTGATGAATACAGGTTGCTTCCATATCTTTGCTATTATAAATAATGCTACCATAAACACAGAAAACATATCTTTTCAAGTTGGTGTTTTTTGTTTTCTTTAGATAAATATCCAGAAGTCAAATTCTTGGATTATGTGGTAGTTCTACTTTAATTTTTTGAGAAATGTCCATACTGTTTTCCATAGTGGCTACATCAATTTACATTCTTGCCAAAAGTGCATGAGGGTTCCCTATTCTCTACATCCTTGCCAACAGTTGTTATCTTCTGTCTTTTTGATAATAGACAGTATTACTGGTGTAAAGTGATATCTCACTGTGGTTTTGATGTATATTTCCCTGATGGTGAATGATGTTGAGCATCTTTTCATGTGCCTGTTGGCCATCCGTATGTCTTCTTTGGAAGAATGTCTTTTCATATCCTTTTCCATTTTTAATCAGTTGTTTTCATATTAAGTTGTATAAGTTCTTTATATATTTTGGATATTAATCCCTTATCCTATGTATGATTTACAAATATCTCTTCCCATTCAATAGGTTGCCTTTCTGTATTGTTGATGATTTCCTTCTATGTGCAAAAGATTTTAGTTTGATGTAATCCCATTTGTTCACTTTAGCATTTGTTCCTCTTGCCTGAAGAGACTGGTTCAAAAAATATTACTAAGACTGATGACAAAAAACTTACTACCTGTTTTCTTACAGGAGTTTTATGGTTTCAGATCTCACATTCAAGTCCTTAATTCATTTTGGATTTATTTTTTATATGGTGTAAGATAATGATTCAGTTTCATTTTTTTTTTTGGTATGTAGCTGTCTAGTTTTCCCAGCACCATTTATTGAAGAACTGCCTTTTCCCCATTGTAAATCTTCATCTTCTTTATGATAGATTAAGCAATCATATGTGAGCAAGTTTATTTCTGGACTCTCCATTTTATTCCATTGTTCCATGTCTTTGTTGCCAGTACCATACTGCTTTGATTACTATAGCTTCATAGTGTAGCTTAAAAGCAGGGAGGGTAATTTGTATAGCTATTCTTCATTTTGATGCAGTTGTTAATGGTATTTTCTTCATTTCTCTTTTTCATAGGTCATTATTAATATATAAAAATGCTACTTATTTCTCTATATTTCATATCCTGTAAATTGACTGAATCTGTTTAATAGTTCAAATAGCTTTTTTGGTAAGTCTTTAGGGTTTTCTATATATAATATTGTAGCATCTGCAAATAGGGAGTTTTACTTCTTCATTTCCAATTTGGATGCTCTTTCTCTCTCTCTCTCTCTCTCTCTTTCTTTTTCCCCTTAATTGCTTCCTCTAAGTCACCCAATAGTATGTTGAAAAATTTGGCAAAAGTGAGCATACTTGTCTTGTTCTTGATCTCAGAGGGAAAATATTCAGCTTCTCACCATTGCTTATTATTTTATCTGTGGGTTTATCATATATGTTTTTCATAGTGTTGAGGTACAGTCCTTCTATATCCACTTTGTTGAGATTTTTTTATTATAAATAGTTTTTGAATTTTGTCAAATAGTTTTCACCTATTGAGATTATTATATTATTTTTATTTTTTGTTTTGTTAATGTGGTATACAACATTGGTCTGTTTGCATGTGTTAAACCATCCTTGCATCCCCAAAATAAATCCCACTTGATTGTGGTATACAATCCTTCTAATGTATTATTCAGTTCTCTTTGTTAATGTTTTTTTGAGGATTTTTGCATGTATGTTCATCAGGGATATTGGCCTAAAGAGTTTCCTAGATAAGTAAAAATAAAGGAGCTCATTGCCACTAAATTAACATTACAAGAAACGTTGAAGGGTCTTCTTTAAGCAGAAAAAAAAGACTATAACTAGAAATAAGAAAACATATGAGAGAAAAAAACTCCTATTGGTAAGGGCAAATATATATAGTAAAGGCAGTGGGTCGGCCACTTAAAAAGTTAGTGTGGGGCGGCTGGGTGGCTCAGTGGGTTAAAGCCTCTGCCTTCGGCTCAGGTCATGGTCTCAAGGTCCTGGGATCGAGGCCCGCATTGGGCTCCCTGATGAGCATGCTTCCTCCTCTCTCTTTGCCTGCTTCTCTGCCTACTTGTGTTCTCTATCTGTCAAATAAATAAAATAAAATCTTTAAAAAAAAAAAGTTAGTGTGAAGGGTGCCTGAGTGGTTCAGTCAGTTGAGTGTCCAACTCTTGATTTCAGTTCACGTCATGATCTCAGGGTTGTGAGATTGAGCCCCAGGTGGAGCTTCATGCTGAATGTGGAGCCTGCTTAAGATTTTCTCTCTCCTTCTCCTTCTGCCCCTCCCCCTGTTTGTGTGCGCGCACTCTCTCAAACCAACCAACCAAACAAAAATCAAACCAGTGTGAAGGTTAAAAGACAAAAATAGTAAGATCAACTATAGCTATATAGCAAGTTGTTAAGGAATACATAGAATTTTTAAAAAGATGTAAAATATGCCAAAACCCAAAACATTGGGGTAGTAGAATAAAAATATAATGCTTTTAGAATGTTTTCAAAGCAGCTATCAGCTGCTTTAGAATAGAGTGATATATCAATATATGTGAACCTTGTGATAATCACAAACCAAAAACCTACAATAGATAAACAAAAAGTGAAGAGAAAGAAACTTGTACATAACAGCTAAAGAAAATCATCAAACCATAAAGGAAGAGACCAAGAGAAGAAGAAGAAAAAGAAGAAAGAGAAGAAACTACTACAAAAACAACCAGAAAACAGTTAACAAAATGGCAATAATTACATGCTTATCAATGGCAACTTCAAATATAAATGAAGTAAATTCTCCAGTTAAGAGATATAGGGGGGCTGAATGGGTAAAATAAGATCCATTTATATGCTGCCAACAAGAAACTCACCTCAGACTTAATGGCATACACACATTGAAAGTAAAAGGATAGAACAAGATATTCCACACAAATGAAAACAAAAAGTAAGCTAGCATAGCAATACTGATATCTGACAAAATAGACTAAACCAAAGATTCTAACAAAAGACCAAGAAAGGCATTATGTATGATAAAATGGTCAATCCAAGAAGAGAATGTAATATTTGTATATATTTATGCCCCCAATATAGGAGCATCTAAATATGTAAAGCACATATTAATAGACATAAAGGAAGAAATTGACAAGTAATGCAATAATGATATTTATTATAATGGGGACTTTAATGCCTCACTTACATCAATAGATAGATCATCCAAACAGGAAATCAGAAGGTAACACTGACCTTAAATAGCACATTGGACCAAATGGACTTAATAGAAATATGCAGAATATTTCATCCAACAAATGAAGAATACAATTTCTTTTCTAATGTGCATGTAATATTCTCTGGGATAAATCGCATATTAGACCACAAAACAAGTCTCATTAAATTTGAGAAGATTGTGATCATATCAAACTTCTTTTCTCACCTCAACTATAGGAAACTAGAAATCAATTACAGGAAGAAAACTGGGAAAAAAAAGAAACATGTGGAGACTAAGTAACATGCTAACATAAAACCAATGGAACAATGGGGAGATTGAAAAGTAAATCAGAAAATATCTTGAGACAAATAAAAATGGAAATATAACTTTTCAAAATCTATTGGACACAGCAAAAACAGTTCTAAGAAAGAAGCTCATAACAATACAGGCCTACCTCAAGAAACAAGAAAAAAATCTCAAACAATCTAACTATACTCCTAAAGGAACTAGGAAAAGAAGAACAAAGCCCAAAGTTGGTAGAATGAAGGAAATGATAAAAATTAGAGTGAGAATGGGCGCCTGGGTGGCTCAGTGGGTTAAAGCCTCTGCTTTCGGCTCAGGTCATGATCTCAGGGTCCTGGGATCGAGGCCCGCATCGGGCTCCCTGCTCAGCAGGGAGCCTGCTTCCCCCTCTCTCTCTCTGCCTGCCTCTCTGCCTCCTTGTGATCTCTCTCCCTCTGTGAAATAAATAAATAAAATCTTTAAAAAAAAAAATTAGAGTGAGAAAAATGAAATAGAGACTAAAAGAATGAAAGAAAAGATCAATGAAACTAAATTTGATAAAACGTCTATGCAGACTCATCAAGAAAAAAGAGGGGGACCCAAATACCTGAAATCAGAAATAAAAGAAGAGAAGTTGTAACTGACACCACAGATTTATAGGGGATCATGAGACTGCTAGGAACAGTTATATGCCAACAAATAGGAAAATCTAGAAAAATAGACAAATTCCTAAAAACACACAACCTTCTAACACTGAATGATGAATAGAAAATCTGAATAGACCAATTACAATGAAATTGAGTCAGTAATTAAAAACTCCTAAAAAACAAAAGTCTAGGACCATATGGCTTTACAGGGGAATTCTATCAAATGTTTAAAGAAGAGTTGGTACCTATCCTTCTCAAATTATTCAAAAAAATTGAAGAGGAAGTAAACTTCCAAGCTCATTTTACAATGTCAGCATTACCCTGATAACCCAAAGCCAGATAAAGACACCATGGAAAAAAGGTAATTATTTCTTTTAGACATATTTGAGGAGCCACTCTCTTTCAGATAGCATGCTAAATGTGGCTGTGGATAGGTAACAATCTAATGGGACAATTAAGACAAACAGAAAATGATCAGTGCTTTAACAGGAGAAGAGAACAATTATTTAAGAAATTCAGAGAACTTACAACTGGAGTGTTGAGAGAGGTCTTATGAAGAAAGGCAAAATCTGAGCTAGGATTTGTATGATAGGATTAGTAATCCCCCACAACATGAACACAAGTGCAAAAATGGGAAGGAACCAAAAAAAAAAAAGGAATCAAATATCACTGAGCAGACCTATTTGCAAGGAACTTAGAAGCCAAGCAAAGAAATTGTAGACCAGAAGTTTAGAAAGATTAATTGTTGTCAGAGGGCCATAAATGTCATATTAATAATTCCAAACACCATTTTAACAGTGATGAGTTCTGGGATTATTTTTTCTGAGACAGCTTCCCATATCATCCAGTGTTTAACTCTTCATCGTTCCTCACATTATCCTATTCTTAGTCCATTATAGCATTTAGCAATACATCTTACCTTCTGGCTATTTTTTTTTAAATTATCTTGCTAAGATTAAAGACTTTGCTTATCTTGCTCCATACCGTATCTTCAGAACTTAGAACACTGCCTGAATGATAGGCTCACATAAATGAGTTGAATGCCATTTGGACAGTTATTGCAATAATTGCTTTTAGAATAAAATCTAAACACCATAATGACTTATAAAGCTCTACATAATTTCGTTCCTGCCAACCTCTCCAACTTCCTTATCTTATCATCTCTACCTTCATCCCCTCCAGTGTCTGTATATATTCAACTTTTTTTCAATTATCTTCATATACCCTTCTTTTCTATCTCTAGACTTTTGTACATGTTNTTTTTTTTTTTTTTAAGATTTTATTTATTTATTTGACACAGAGAGAGAGATTACAAGTAGGCAGAGAGGCAGGCAGAGAGAGAGAGGAGAGAGGAGAAAGCAGGCTTCCTGCTGAGCAGAGAGCCCGATGTGGGCCTCGATCCCAGGACCCTGGGATCATGACCTGAGCCGAAGGCAGTGGCTTTAACCCACTGAGCCACCCAGGCGCCCTGTACATGTTATTCTTGCTTCTAGGAAAATTAACCAAGCTCTTCTTCCCCCTACTCCTGTTTATCCCTGTGGTATCAGAATAGTTTAAGCAGGATTACTTCTTGAGATCATAGGATCTGGAGTTAAATGTCAGATTAATTATGTATTAAGTTACATTTGCTTAAATATCCTTATCTAAAGTAGGAGTAATAGCACCTCTCTCATTAGGTTGCTGTGAGTATAAATGAGCTAGTACATGAAAAGCACTAAGAAGACTTTCTGATGCATAGTTGTGATTCATTATGTGTGATGATGATGATGATGATTTGTGATGTGGTAATTGTAGTAACAGTAATGTCACTATTTTGGAAAACCTTTCTTATCTCATTATGAGTTAGGTTCCATTAGTCTTTGCCAAAAAACTATTGTATATTATTGCCCATTTGTTTGTCTTTGAATCTTACTTATGTTCATGGAATCAGAGGCTGAGGCCTTTGAGTTCACCAGAGTATCCGCAACACATAACACAGTGGCAGATAGTAGGTGCTTCATAAATGACCGAGATGCATTCTCTGGCATAAAGCAATAACATTGAGCTAAGAAGTATTTTAAGAACTGAGAAGATAGATCTTGGACTGGAGAAGAGTGGAAAAGAGAAAGAGTTAAGGATGACTCAGGTTTAGGGATTGGAGACTAAGAAAATGATGAAGCCATTGAGAGAAAAGATTAAGATGAATGTCTTTTGTTGGCCCTTCCAAGTGATCCTTATGAATGATCTTTTGTCCTTATTTATGCTTTCATAACTGTCCTAAAGAGATTTATTGCATTCTTTGACATTCAAAATCTTATGTTGTAGACAATGCATGTGTATATGCCCTTCTAGAGATGAGCAAATTGAGGTTCAGACATTAGTGGCTTGCTTCAAGTTATGTTTGAACAGAAGGAAAGTCATATTCCATGTAGTGAAAATGCAACTTTATTGAAATTATTCATTTAGAAACATATACAGAAGGTCTTCTATGTACACAGGATTGTGACCTGGGCATATTAAGATGTAAATGATGTGACCACTGCCCTTAACAGCTCCATATTTATTTCTACAAACAGTTACATAAACAAGTTCAGGCAGACTGATAGACCTTCTAGAGGATTTAGATACTGCCTTCTGGTTGTACCATGAACAGAGCAATTAGTTCTCAGAAGACTTAAAAAGTGTTCTTGGATGAGGTTATTCTTGACCTAGGCTTTTACGTTAGTCATTTTTCAGTATTTTATTCGATACATTTCTTTCAAACATAGCTAGATTTTGATACTAAATTAGAAAATTCTAATTTCACCAATGTGCTTGTAAAAGAGCATTATCTAATGCATGTCTATCATTTATCTTTGGGCTTTAGTGTTCTGTAAATGGTTTTGCACTTTTTCTTTTCTTCTTTTAATTTAACTCAGCAACAGTAGTTCACAGCTGTGAAGAAACACTGAATGAATTAATGTTTGAGGTAACAATTGTCAGCATACTTTTAAGATCGTCTGCAAAGCTGATAACATGTTGAGGAAACTGTCTTTTTAACACAAAATAAAAGGTAGAATCCAAATGAGAATATTCTAGAGCCCCAAGATAATCACTGTTTCACCACTGCATCCTTAAAGGGACCTGAGGAAAAAAAATCAAATTACACCTGGATCTAGGTGATAACAGGAAAATAGATGATCTTAATATTTGAAGAAGGGATCACTGGAATGTGGTTGAAGGAACTAAATTTAGGTTGAGAATAGAATCATAATGTTTATAAATTAAAAAGGATATTTAATGGTAATCTAGTACAGTCTCTTTCTTGTTTGGAAACTGGTAGAAACATTGAACTGAATTGAGTTGCTTAGTTTTCCGTTACTTAGTATTTTTCCATTACTTAATGCCTTTATGAAATTGGGCGAATTATTTAATACCACTAAGTCTATTTTTTTACCAATAAAATGGGAAAATTGAGGAAATAATAGGTATCTCATAGAAATGGTAAGAGAATGAAATGATATAATGCACATAAAATATTGGTGGCTAGGGGCACCTGGGTGGCTTAGTTAGTTGAGCGGCTGCTTTTGGCTCGGGTCATTATCCTGGAGTCCCAGGATCAAGTCCCTCATCCGACTCCCTGCTCAGCAGGGAGTATGCTTCTCCGTCTGACTCTCTCTCTCTCCTCTCTCTCTCTCTCTCTCTCAAATAAATGAATAAAATCTTTAAAAGCAAATATCGGTGGCCATGTCATTGTGGCCCTCCCTGCTCCCCTACCTCTAGGAATGTATTAAGGTTGGATAAGCAACTTACCATGTATGTATGTGCCACCAGTGTATTTCTAGTACCCTGCACAGTGCCTGACATTTGCACTCACTAATTCTTCCTTGAATGAATGTATGAACATGACTTTCTTTATGCCTTTGTATTAACTTGAAGGTGTTTAAATACTAGACCTTTTAAATCTAAGTTGTTCTTTGTAGCATAATATATAGAAGTGTTAAATCACTATGTGGTATGCTTGAAACTAATATTTTATGTCAGCTACACTCAACTTTAAAAAAAAAAAACCTTAAATCTCAGCTGTTCTTTTACCAAAAGGGTAAATTAAGACCCTGAGTTTCTGAGAACTGGCTTATGGTCACAAAGATGAACACATTAGAGTGGCAGATCCATTTGGGACTCAGAATTTCTAACCTGTACTCCAGTCTATTTCCATCACAGACTTCAAAAAATATTAAGAAATAACATGTTTTCCCAAAATTCTAACCCTTGTCAAATATACACATTCAAGAGAATTTGGAAAATACAATTGGATAAAAGACTATATTTATATGTATATATAAATATATATTATTTATAGCATATTTATATATTATATACATGTATATGTGTATATGTATATACACACATATACATATGTGTGTGTGTATAACTTTTAAAAAATTAATCATTTGTCTGAGATAGAGAAAGAGAGCACAAGACAGGGCTGAGGGGCAGAGAGAGAGGGAGAAGCAGACCCCCCACACCACCAGCAGAGGAGGAAGCTGGACATGGGGCTGGATCCCAGGACTCTGAGATCATGACCTGAGCGAAAGGCAGATGCTTAATGGGCTCAGCCACCCAGACACTCCATGTATATATTTAACTTACCTAATTTATTTAAACACTGAAAATTTAGTAATTCTCTCTTGGCTCTTTCATTTAACATCACCATAAGTAGTTATTTTGTGACTAAATATTCTTTAAAAACATTTTAATGGTTAGCGTTCAATATAACAGAGATACCAGATCTTGTTATTTCTTATTATCAGATATTTAATTTCCCGCTGTTTTACTGTCATAAATATGCTCTCATATACCCTTATGCAACATTGTCTTTCTTGTCTTCTGGTTATTTACCTAGAATAAATTATTGAATATGAAATAATAGCTGGAGCAAAGGTTAGGTCCATTTATAAAGCTCTCAAATCATAAATAGTAAGACTACATTTCTTTCCAGAGACTTTTACCCATTTCTTTCCCCAAAGGATTGTGTATGGTGTTTTTCTTGATCCCTTTACTTAAAAAAAAAAATCAATATTGAAGGACAATTTCTTTCTTTTTTTTTTTTTAAGATTTTATTTATTTATTTGACACAGAGAGAGAGATTACAAGTAGGCAGAGAGGCAGGCAGAGAGACAGGGAGAGGAGGAAGCAGGCTCCCTGCTGAGCAGAGAGCCCGATGCGGGCCTGGATCCCAGGACACTGAGATCATGACCTAAGCGGAAAGTAGAGGCTTTAACCCACTGAGCCACCCAGATGCCCTGAGGGACAATTTCCTTTTTTATTCTTTTCTTTTCTTTTTTTTTCTTTTTTCCGAAATTCTTTCAGGGGCACATCACTCATCACTGCAGCTTCCAGAATAACATCAATGCCAAGTATCATTCCTCATTATCTTTGCTTGATAATACATGCTGATTACCTGTGTTCAATCTCCATAAAAATAACAGAAGAGAAACAGCTTCAGCATAGCTGACTCACTACCTTTGTACACAAAATTCAGGCGTAATAAAGGGAGCATAGGCCATATTTTAAATAGTCAAATCTAAATATTCTCTATGGTAAAAATTTTTTACCTTTTCTTAAGTTAATGACATTTGAGCTTTTATAACAGTCACCTAAACATTTTTTTTTTACCTAAACATTTCTTAAACACCTACTATATACCAAATTTTTGTTATAAATGGTAAAGGACAAAGCTTGTCTTTCTTTTTTATTTCATCTCATCCTTTAATTAATGATGGTAAGCCCTGATTTAATTTTACAGATTTCTCTGGTATATGAAGAATTTCCTATTATTCAAGAACTATGCAAGAATACTAGACTAGTCTAGAAATAAATATACTTTTTAAAAAAGATTTTATTTATTTATTTCACAGAGGGAGAAAGATCACAAGTAGGCTGAGAGGCAGACAGAGAGAGAGGAGGAAGCAGGCTCCCCGCTGAGCAGAGAGCCCAATGCAGGCCTCTATCCCAGGACGCTGAGATCATGACCTGAGCTGAAGGCAGAGGCTTTAACCCACTGAGCCACCCAGGCGCCAAAAAGAAATATACTTTAAAAGGTGTATTTACTTTAATCAACTGTGAGATCTTGACACGAAACACTTGCTATCATAATTATATATATGATTGCTTTATTCCTGAAGAATGGATTTCACAAAATAATAAACGAGGTATTTGTTCTAGTTGTGACCTCATCACCAGCTTGTGGTATAGAATAAATTACTTAATCTCAATAATTCTGAATTTACTAATCTGTAGAAAATAGCAATTCTGCTGACCCCGCATGATTGTTGAAAGAATAGGAAGAAAAAAAATCTAGCAAATAAATGTTTAAAAAAACCTATATGTGCAAATTAATAATAAATAGTAAGGACTTAGCTTGAAATTTATTTTCCTAATAATGGTATGATGGTCAAGAACCCAGAAGTGGCCTATGACTACCCTGCATCCAGCCACCCTTGTCATGAGGTTTCTGATTAAAAGAATCTATACATAAGGCAGAGAAGCTAAACTGGTCTCAGAATACCACTACATACATGAAGACTAATTTTTCTTTTGTCTTTCTTTTTTTTTTAAAGATTTTATTTATTTACTTGACACAGAGAGAGTGATCACAAGTAGGCAGAGAGCAGGCATGGGGGGGGCAGGTGCCCCGCTGAGCAGAGAGCACTACTCGGGCGGGGCTCAATCCCAGGAATCTGAGATCATGACCTGAGCCTAAGGCAGAGGCTTAACCCACTGAGCCACCCAGGCGCCCCTGAAGACTAATTTTTCAATGCTTTTTTACCTGCAAACTCTGGTAAAAACTGAGAAACCACTGTGGCACAAGCCATGAAGGTGTAAAGTAGATATCCTGCTCTTACCCTGATGAAACTAAGATGTATGAATATACCACTCAAATTCAGGTACACAGCACCAAAAAGAGAAAGAGACCTAGATCAATCTACCTAGAAGAACACTCCCTGCTCAGTCTGAGCATACAGAAAGCGCAGTAGCAAAAAAAAAAGAGAGTGGCCAAGTATGGCCAGAGAAAGCTGATTGAACCTAGGTGAACCATGTTTCACAACATGAAGTCTGAAGTAGAAAAGGGAACATTACTTATGGGGGCTGACCCCTTGAGACAGTTTTTATAGGCCCTAAGAAAACATGGTTCAATGAGTGTTCTGAGCTCTGACCAATCAGATTATTAAAACTAAATAAAGCTTGTGCAAATATGAGTAGAACAGGTGGAATTCCTTACATACACTCTTGTTTTAGTTAGACCTGGTACCTGGGAAAAGGTTCTCAGAGTTTAGTGAGGAATGAGATCCGATAAAGTGGGAACAAAGTTGAATGGGATTAAGTAAATAACTATCAAAACACCAGTTAGTGTCTCAAAGTTGGCTGCAAAATGTACCACCTTGGGGAGTTTAAAAATACTGATTTCTGGGCTCCATCTCCAGATAGTCTGATTGAATTGATCTACAATGCAGCTTGGACGTCAGGATTTTTTTAATGTTTCCCAGGTGATTCTAATGTAAAAGCAAAATTAAAGAACAGGGACTTAGAAGATGCTTAAATATTTTTCATCTGAACAGGAATAAAACTTAGAAAACTAATAAATTAGGGACAAGTTCTTTATATTATAGGATCATTTTCTGCCTTCAAACTTACTCTCCCATAAAGTTCCCTTCCATCTCTTTTTTTTCTAACTCATTTGGAGCAAGATTACACTTACACTCAATTATTCAGAAATTTATCTACAAGCATAGAATAGAATCAAAATAATTTAAATTTATAATTTGAAGGGACAGAAGAGCACTGGATTTGGAGTTAAGGTACTGTAATCCATATCTGGTTCCTACAAGTACCAGTGGTTGTTCCTGAGCTAGAGAGCCCTTTCATACTGCTAAATACATGACAGTTTGGATGGGATGATCTCTCTGACATAGTATGGCCCACCGCCAAGCACACCCTCTAAAATCAAATACCGTCGCTCAAACCCTAGCTCAGCCAGTTGCCCTGAAATGTTGGACATCGTCACAAAATGTTCTAAGCTTCAATTTCATCATTTGTGGAAAGGCACAGTAGTAGTTACCTTGTTGGGACTCCATTGATATTAAATGAAAAAAATATATATTGACTAAGCTTAAAATTTGTTTTTGTTGTTCATTATTTTTATAAAGATGCTTTCTAGCATTAGAATTAAATGAATCTAGGTCCCTTCTTTTGCATATATCTTTTGCAAATGAATATCCAACAATTACTTGAGCACCTCTATGTGGTCTACCCTATTGTAGATTAATAATTTATCTATTAAAAGGCTAGCCATAATCTTCTAAGTTGACTTTATGGCCAACTAATTATTTGTTACCTACAAGTTGAGAACACACAAATTTAGCTCTTGCCAAATGTGTTTCTCACTCATGCCACTACACTTCCAAAAGCGAAGGTATTTTCTGTTCAGATAATATGACAGATGTATAATGCATTCACTTCTTGGAGACTCATGTGCAGTAACATGATAAAATCTTCAAAAACTCCTTGGTCATCCTTTACCTCAACCATACATCCATTTATTTAGATCTACCTTCCCACTTCACCATCTTGGTGATTTCAATGTCCACGTGGATAAACTGTTCAGTACTCTAGGCCCTCAGTTTTTTGACCTCTACATCTTTAGTGACTTTTTCCTCAATGATATAGGAGCCACCTACTCCTATGATAACACTAGGATTTGTCATCATAAAAAATTACCATCTGTTCTGAAATACTGTTTTCAAGTATATAACTCTTTAACCATCACGTTCTATCTTTCTAGCTTGTTTACTCTAAAACTCCTATTGCTGTAATTCATTGGTTGCACAAAGACATCCAATCCTTGAAATCCCATCACTTTCTAATTATCCATTGGTTTATTCTTGAATTAGTTCTTCTCTTGCCTAGATTGCACCATCCATTAGTATAATCACTTTCTTCACTCTTAGCCAAAGACTTTGCCCCATATTTCACTAAGGAAATATTAATTAATTAACTTGGGGGGGAAATGCTTATCTTTTCCCACAAACCATACCAATTCTCTTATTTCTTTGTCTGCTTTCTGCTTCCCTTCTATCACATTGAAAGAGGTTTACCTACTCGTCTCAAGGTCCTATACACCTGTGTTTGGGGTCCCAGGCTCTATTGCCTTCTCAAGAATTTTGTTATTTTTATATGTTTTTATAACTTTGTTTGTGAACTGAAATAATGTTAAAAATCAAGGTAAATTGTATCAAAATATGAAATAGGCCTTTTACTCAGAGTTTTTTAAAAATTATCTGATGAATTAAGACATCAGCAACTCTATATCACTGTTATTTTCATCTCTCAGAAAACACACTATTACTGACATTCCATCAAGAGCAGGTCTCCAAACTCTCACATTGTTTTTGTTTTTATTTCCCACATTTTTCTGGGACTAGTCTTGTGTTCTAGGTACCAACTTGTATTTCAAATTTTCAGATTTTTAAAATTATGAAGAATTTTCATATTTACAGCCAAAAGTTTTCCTCTGGTCTTTTAGTCAGAGAGTCAGACATATCTCTGCATCACAAGGGGGAGGTGTTCTTTAAAAACATTTATTATGGGGTCGCCCTGGGTGGCTCAGTTGCTTAAGCATCTGCCTTCAGCTCAGGTTCTGGGATGGAGTTCCGCATCGAGCTCCCAGCTCAGCCGGGAGCCTGCTTCTTCCTCTGCCTGCAGCTCTCCCTGCTTGTGCGTGGTCTCTCTCTCTCTCTATCTCTCTGACAAATAGATAAATAAAATCTTAAAAAAAACAACAACATTTATTATGGAAAATTTAAACATACTCAGAAGTAGAAAGAATAATCAATCCCCATTCTCACATTCTTGCTTCATCTGTCTACTCCTTTTCACTTAATTGAATATGTGTTTAATAGAATAAAAATTTGAATCATATAATTTTACCTATATATATTTCTACATGTTTTCTAAAAGATAACTATTATTTTAGTATAGCCAAAATAAAATTATTAAACTAAGCAAAATTAACAATGATTGGTAAATAATATCTAATGTTTAGTCCATATTCAGTATTTCCAAGTGTCTTTTAAAAACTTTTTGAGTAAATTTATATATTTATTGATGTATAATTGACATAACATATAACATTATTTTTTACATATAACTTATTAGTTTAAGGTGTACAACATATTCAGGTGTTTGTATATCTGTAAATAATCACCCCAATAGGTCTAGTTTCCCCTTGTTTCCATTTGAAGTACCACAGAATTGCAATACAGTATTACTGACTATAGTTATCATGCTATACATTACATCCCCATGACTTATTTTGTTGATGACTGGAAGCTTGTACCTCTAGACTCTCTTCATCCATTTCTCCCACCCCATAACCTCCCACCCCTCTTGTAACTCCCAGACTGTTCTTTGCATCTATGAGTTTTATTTTGTTTTACTTGTTTGTTTTTATTTCAAATGTAAATGAAATTATATGATATTTGCTTTTCTCTGTCTAACTTATTTCACTTAGCATAATACCCTCAAGGTCCATCCATGTTGTCACAAATGGCAAGATTTTATTATTTTCTATGGCTGAGTTGTATTATACATATATATTATATATGATATATATATTATATATTTATAGTCTTCTTTATTCATCTGTCATTAGACACCCTGGTTGTTTCCTTATCTTGGTGATTGTGAGTCATGGTGCAGTGAACATAGGGATACATATATCTTTTCAAATGAATATTTTCATTTTCTTTGGATAAATACTCCGAATTGGAATTGCTGGATCCTATAGTAGTTCCATTTTTCATTTTTTTTTTTTTTGAGGAACCTCCATACTACTCTCCATAGCAGTTGCACCGATTTACATTCCTACCAAAAGTACATGAGAGCTCTGTGTTCTCCACATCTAAACCAACTCTTGTTATTTATGTTTTTCATAATAACCATTCTGACTGGTGTCTCCTTGTGGTTTTGATTTGCATTTCCCTGACGATTAGTGACGTTGAGCATCTTTTTGTGCGCCTGTTGGTCATTTCTATATCTTCTTTGGAAAAATGTCTATTCAGATCCTCTGCCCATTTTTCAATCAGGTTTTCTGTTTTGCTTTGTTATTGAGTTGTATGAATTATTTACATATTTTTGGGTATGAACTCCTTGTCAGATATAAATTTGTAAATATCTTTTCCTGTTCAGTAGGTTGCCTTCTTATTTTTTGATTCTTTCCTTTTCTCTTCAGAAGCTTTTTAGTTTTATGTAGTTCCATTGTTTTTGCTTTTGTGGCCATTGCCTTTGGAGTCAGATCCAAAAATATATCATCCAGCGTGATGACGAGGAGTATACTACTTATGTTTCTCCTAGCAGTTTTATGGTTTCTGATCTTATATTCATGCCTTTAATCCATTTCCAGTTAATTTCTGTGTATGGAATACGATAGTGGTCGTTTTACTGTTTTGCATGTGGCTGTTCAGTTTTCCCAACACTCCTTATTGAAGAGAAAGCTCTTTCCTCCTTGTATGGTTCTTGCCTCCTTTTTTTTTTTTTTTTAAATTAATTGACCATATATGCAGGGTTTATTTCTGGGCTCTCTATTCTGTTCTGTTAATTATGTGCCTATTTTCATGCCAGTAGTGTATTGTTTTGTCTGTGTTTGCTTTGTAGCATAGTTTAAAATCAGGGAGTGTGATGTTTCAAACTTTGTTCTTCATTCTCAAAATTGCTTTGGCTATACAGGGTCTTTTGTGGTTCCATACAAATGTTAGGATTATTTGTTGTAGTTCTGTAAAATAATGTCATTGAATTTTTGACAAGGATTGCATTGAATCTACAGATTGCTCTACATAATATGGACATTTCAACAATATTATTTTAATTCATGAGCCTGGACTACCTTTCCATTTATTTGTATCTTCTTCAACTTCTTTATCAATTTCTTGTATTTTTCAGTGTACAGATATTGCAACTCCTTGAATAAATTTGTTTCTTGGTATTTTACTCTTTTTGATACAATTATAAATAGAATCATTTTCTAATTTTCTGATAGTTTATTGTTAGTGTATAAAAATACAACCGATTTTTGGACATTGATTTTTGTATCTTGAAACTTTCCTGATTAATTTTTTGGTTCTAGCACATCTTTGATAAAGTCTTTAGGGGTTTTGTGTTATAAAATCATGTTGTCGGCAAATAGTGACAATTTTGCTTTTTTTTTTCTTTCCAATTTTGATGCTTTTTTCCCCTTTTACTTGCCTAATTGTTTTGGATAGAACGTCCAATATTGGGTTGAATTAAAGTGGTAAGAGTGGGCATCCTCATCTTTTTGCTGATCTTAGAAGAAATACTTTCAACTTTTCACTATTGAATATGATGTTAACTGTGGGCTTGTCATATATGGTCTCTATTATGTTGAGGTACATTCCCTCTATACTCAGTTTGTTGAGAGTTTTTTTTTTTTAAGATTTTATTTATTTGACAGAGAGAGAGATAGTGAGAGAGGGAACACAAGCAGGGGGAGTGGGAGAGGGAGAAGCAGGCCTCCCGCTGAGCAGGGAGCCCGATGCAGGGCTCCATCCCAGGACCCTGGGATCATGATCTGAGCCGAAGGCAGACGCTTAATGACTGAGCCACCCAGGCGCCCCTTTTGAGAGTTTTTTTTTTTCATCATAAATGGACGCTAAGTTTTATCAAATGCTTTTTCTGCATCTATTGAGGTGATAATATGATTTTTATACTTTGTTAATGTGCTCTGTCACATAGATTAATTTGTAAATGTTGAACCAACTTGCATTGCTGTAATAAATCTACTTCATCATGGTATATGATGTTTTTAATGTCTTGTTAAATTTGATTTGCTACTATTTTGTTAAGAATTTTTTCATCTGTGTTCGTCAAGAATATAGGTCTGTTATTTTCCTATTTTGTTGTGTCCTTCTCTGGTTTTGGTATCAGGGTAATGCTGGCTTTGTAAAATAAGTTTGGAAGCAATCCCTCCTCTTCAGTTTTTGGAAGCATGTGAGAAGGATAGGTATTAAATCTTTGAATGTTTGGTAGAATTTTCCACTGAAGTTGTCTGGTCCTAGACTTTTGTTTGTTGTGAGGTTTTTGATTATTAATTCAATCTTCTTTCTAGTAATTGGTCTATTCAAATTTTTAATTCCTTCATGATTCAGTCTTAGAAAATTGTATGTTCCTGGAAACTTGTCTATTTTCTCTAGGTTTTCCAATTCATTGGCATGTAATTGTTTTCGTAGTCTCTATTGATCCTTTGTATTCCTTTGGTATTTGTGTAACCTCACCTCTTTCATTGCTGATTTTTTTTTTATTTGAGCCTCTGTCCTTTTTCTTGAGAGTCTAATTAAAATTTGTCAATTTTGTTTATCTTTTCAACGAATAAGCTCTTAGTTTCATTGATCTCCTCTATCATCTTTTTAGTCTCTATTTTATTTATTTTTTCTTTGATCTTTATTATTTCCTTCCTTCTAGTAATGTTGGGCTTTGTTCTTTTTCTGGTTTCTTTAGGTGTAAAGTAAGATATTTATTTGAGATATCTCTTGTTTCTTAAAATAGACCTGTATTTGCTTTTAATACATCTCACAGATTTTGGTAGGTTCATTTTCATTTGTCTCAAGGTATTTTTTGATTTCTGCCTTGATTTCTTTATTAACCCTTTGTCTGTTCAGAGACATGTTTAATCTCCAGCAATTTGTGCTTTTGTTTTCAGCTTTCTTTCTGTGATTGACTTCTAGTTTGATACCATGTGGTCTGAAAAGGTGCTTAATATGATTTCAGTCTTCCCAAATTTATTGAGACTTTTTTGTGGGCTAACATGTGATCTATCCTGGAGAATGTTCTATGTGTACCTGAGAAGAATGTATGTTATGCGATTAGATGAAGTGTGCTGCATATATACCTAGTTAGGTCCATTCGGTTTAATGTGTCATTTAAGGCTGATATTTCCTTATTGATTTTTCTTTCTGGATGATCTATCCATTGATTTAAGTGGGATATTAAATCCCCCTACCATTGTTGTTTTGCTTTCGATTTCTCCCTTTAGGTCTATTAATATGTGCTTTATATATTTAGATGCTTTTATGTTGGGAACATAAATACTTACAAGTGTTATATCTTCTTCCTGGATTGACAGCTTTATCATTATATAATGTCTATCTTTGTATTTTACCACAGACTTTGTTTTAAAGTCAATTTTGTCTGATATAAGAATAGCTATCCCAGCTTTCTTTCAGTTTGCATTTGCATGAAACATCTTCTCTTGCTTTCTTTCTTTGTGGTTTGATGCATTTCTTTAGTATTATGTTTAGACTCTAGTCTCATTATTTTTTGTGTACCTACTATAAGTTTTGGCTTACAGTTACCACGAGGTTTACATATATAAGCATATGTGTGTGTATGTGTGCAAATCTATTTTAAGTTGATAGCAAGTTAAATTTAAATGCATTTTAAAACACTACATTTTTAGTCCTCTCTCCAAATATTTTATGTTTTTAATATCACATTTTACACCTTTTTTATTCTGTATTTTCCCTAATTGTTGTTGTATTTTTTCTACTTTTGTTTTTTAACCTTCACGTAAGTTTCGTAAGTAATTAATCCACCACCATTACTGTATATTTACTTTTACCAGGGAGGTTTAAACTTTTATTTTCTTATTTTTTATTTATTTTTCTTTTAAATTTTTTATTCTTTGCCCAAGGGGTACAAGTCTGTGAATCATCAGGCTTACATTTTTCACAGCATTCACCAAAGCACAAACCCTCTCCAATGTCCATAACCCATCCACCCTATCCCTACCCTCCCACCCCCCAGTAACCCTCAGTTTGTTTTGTGAGATTAGGAGTCTCTTATGGTTTGTCTCCTTCCCCATCCCACCCTGTTTCATTATTTTTCCCTCCCTACCCACCACGACCCTCCACCCTGCCCCTCAAGTTCCTCATATCAGAGGGATCATATGATAATTGTCTTTCTCTGATTGACTTACTTCGCACAGCATAATACCCTCTAGTTCCATCCACGTCGTTGCAAATAGCAAGATTTTTTTCTATTGATAGCTGCATAGTATTGCATTGTATATATATACCACATCTTCTTTATCTATTCATCTGTTGATGGACTTCTACGTTCTTTCCATAGTTTGGCTATTGTGGACATTGCTGCTATAAACATTTGGGTGCACGTGCCCCTGAGGATCACTACCTTTATATCTTTAGGGTAAATACCCAGTAGTGCGATTGCTGGGTCATAGGGTAGCTCCATTTGCAACTTTTTGAGGAATCTCCACGCTGTTTTCCAGAGTGGCTGCACCAGCTTGCATTCCCACCAACAGTGTAGGAGGGTTCCCCTTTCTTCGCATCCTCGCCAACATCTGTCGTTTCCTGACTTGTTGATTTTAGCCATTCTGACTCATGTGAGGTGGTATCTCACTGTGGTTTTTGATTTGTATTTCTCTGATGCTCAGTGATGTTGAACACTTTCTCATGTGTCTGTTGGCCATTTGGATGACTTCTTTGGAGAAATGTCTGTTCATGTCTTCTGCCCATTTCTTGACTGGGTTATTTGTTTTATGGGTGTTGAGTTTGAGAAGCTCTTTATAGATTTTAGATACTAACCCTTTATCTGATATGTCGTTTGCAAATATCTTCTCCCATTCTGTCAGTTGTCTTTTGGTTTTGTTGACTGTTTCCTTTGCTGTGCAAAAGCTTTTAATGTTGATGAAGTCCCAATAGTTCATTTTTGCCCTTGCTTCCCTTGCCTTTGGTGAGGTTCCTAGGAAGAAGTTGCTGCGGTTGAGGTCGAAGAGGTTGCTGCCTGTGTTCTCCTCAAGGATTTGGATGGCTTCCTTTGTCACATTGAGGTCTTTTATCCATTTTGAGTCTATTTTTGTGTTCAGTGTAAGGAAAATGATACAGTTTCATTTTTCTGCATGTGGCTGTCCAGGTTTCCCAACACCATTTGTTGAAGAGACTGTCTTTTTCCCACTGGACATTCTTTCCTGCTTTGTCGAAGATTAGTTGACCATAGAGTTGAGGGTCCATTTTTGGGCTCTCTATTCTGTTGCATTGATCTATGTGTCTGTTTTTGTGCCAGTACCATACTGCCTTGATGATGACGGCTTTGTAATAGAGCTTGAAAT